>RSEF01000020.1:3422307-3451669 GCA_003993805.1 Himantopus leucocephalus
GTCCATCTGCGTGTAACGGATGCGTGTCACCAGTGTCTCTGGGGTGACTGCAGTGGTGGTGAGACTTAGTCGATGGGAAGTGTCAGAGGCTCCCAGAGCTGATGAAGTGTCAGCGTGCTGGCAGGCAGAAGCAGATAAATGAAAGGCTTTGAAACAAAATGCCGTTGACAGATCCTTAGCAATTTTTCTAATAAGGGTGTGTCCAGCAGCAGGACCCTCGGAAAGGACTTTTGCCACTCAAAAAAAGTTTTCATGCTATCTCCCATTTCCAGAAACTCACTGCTTTGGGCAGCCCCAATTTTCCAGGAAAAAAGAACCCCCTCAATCCCACAGAAGAGCAAAAATGCATCTGTTAAAAATAGGTACTTTTGAATATGCATGTTTGAACTTAGAAACAAACAGTGATGTTCTGGGGAGGAGGCTATCATCTCTCGCTGACGTACCGATAGAGATCAAAATGCAAAGGTAGCAGGCAAGGCACCGTTACCAGTGGGTGCTGGGCCTGTGTCTGCCACAGATTCACAGTGGGACCTTCACCAAATTATTTAGGCTGCGAGTGTCTCGGGCTGTCTTAATAGAATAAAATACATGTGCTTATTTACCCACCATTCAGGGGAATTGCAGGGCTTAATTATTCAGTGCTTAGGAAGCATTTGTATAGTGTCAAGATCAAAAACCGATGCCGTGCAAGTGCAGAAGTTTATTCTGATTAGATAAATTGTACAACTGCTCCCTGATACTTCCAAACCAAAGGCTCCCAGAGGAAACTGCATTACAGTCTGCTGTTTCTCATAATCCAAACACAGAAACTCTTTCTGTGCACAGCAGGTTGGTGAGTTATCAGAGACTGGATCTAGCTCAACTTCAGGAAAAGCGTGAATGTCCAGAGACCCAAGGTGTCTGCTCCACCAACGGGGTCAGATGAGGAGAGATGCCGTTGAGTGAACTAGACTAGGAGCAGGCAAAGGGCTTCAGCCATGGAAACACCTCAAAAGCTGAAGCTGCCTTATTCTGCAGGTGAGTTTGCTGTGGCCTTGCAGGCAGTCCCTGGGGCTGAGCCTTCCTGCTCCCTTTGAGGTGGACATCCATGAGACACCTTCATGGCAGCACAGTCACACGCTTCAAGTTGACAACAGCTTCTCCAGAAACTGTTCATTTGAAGGGTTTTCATACAGGATCAGACCATAGGATTTTTGGGGGGGGAAATACCAGAACCGAACCCCAAACCCCAAATCTCTTATTTTAATCTCAATGTCCCATAGTTCCTCCTGAAACTGCAGGAACTGGCATGTAAACATCAGGAGGCGCATGCATATACTGGCTGTGTAACTCTCCTGCCGTCCATCCTTTTCTCTTCTATGTGTATCTCCTCCTCTTCAGTTTTGGGGAAATCTTTTTATCTTGCCGACTCATTTTCTCCACTATTTATGCCACTCCTAACTCCAGTGTGGGCTGTCAGCACTATACCGGAGCCGCTCTGCCTGTGGATTTCCTGTATTCTTCACCTGCTTTTTAAAGCCCATCTAAAGCTGCGATAGGTAAAAGAACTGCGGGAAGCCATAATTTGGGAAGTTTTCAGAGCCGCTTGCAGCTTTTTTGCCTGCTGCCGTGCCTGACAACTTGAACTGGTGGAATTATTCATTGGAAATAAAGCATTTGAGGAATATAGCTATTGATTGTTATGAGTGATTTATGTATAATTTATATTGCTCTAGCCTGTAATGACTCCTTATGGATTGGGGCTCTACGGTGGTGAGCTTTGCACACAACTGCACTAACGCAGCGTGTTTAGTCAAGTACAGTAAAACAGGCAGGTGTGGTTCAGGACAGGGAGCCCAAGGTAGGTGAAACAATCATATTCGGTGCGGTAAGTGCCTGTCACAGTGCAACCTGCCCTGCTGTTAGCAAGTATTTTGTAGGCATCTTGTCATAGGTAAATTTTAATGAGATATTTGGAGGAGAACAACATTCCTCCCATGGGCAGCGTGGTAACATGCCAGAAAAAGAAAGAAAAAGCTTGTTGGAAAATGTAACCGACGGGCAATAAAAGCTGGCATTATTATCAGAGCAGAAGGTGGGCTTGATATTTTTTACCGCGTCTGCAAGCAGGTTGCCTTTGTTGTTGTTGAGCTGCTCGTCTCTCACGGTTGCCTGTTAAATGTTAAAGTCCATCTGCGCTCTCTCTCACACATTTTTAGCCCAGAGGCTGGCTTGCAAAATCGGGCTTGTATATATTAACGGTTGGTTATTCAACCTGTGGGAGAGGGCCCCAGCATTTCTCGGCGCTGTTCCTGTTCCCTGAGTGCTTGCTGGATTGCACGCGGAGCCCAGTCCTGTCTGCTTACGGATAACTCAGCCAGGATTGAGCCTCCTATCTCTCGTGAGATTAATGAAGTGAACTTCTGAAGATGACAGGCGGGATCCTTACTCTCAGTCCAGTGGAAAGAGCTCAGTTTTGTTGAATTGTTGTAAGAAAAAAGCCCAATTTCATCCTAGAAGATTAGCATATGCCCATAGGTATCACAGAGCCAAAGGGCACTGAGCCCAGGCCAGGGACTGAAGCAGACCCCAAAGTAATAAAAGATAAATGACAATATCAGTAAACTGGAAAATTTGGTTTAAGTAATATTAAGGAGCAGCTTCTCTGGTGCCTCATCAGCTCTGTCCAGGTGACCAGCGTATTTGTTTCACAGGTGCTCTTTCAGCAACCCCATATAAGAAGTCATGTTTTCAATTAATACCAAACAACAGTATTTTGGACACATAACAAAGCCTCCCACAGCTTTCTGAATGTTCAGTATTTTCACTGAGTTTCATCTCTGGGAACACTCATGTGACAATTACTCCCCCGCATCGCCCCCAACTTTGCTGTTTTCTTTCAGGCCAGGAGATTTCAGTGCCTTGGCAGGGCCTTTACTAAAGACGTTTTTATTTACATGGCTATTATGTTTCTGTCTTCCATCAGGCATCCATCTGGCTGGGCGGTCATGAAAGTATTAATCATAGGGCTGTCTAGACACCCACTCCAGAATGGGAAATTCAGAAATTCAGTGCAAGGAGATTTTACATCAGATTTCACTGCTTCAAAATGCTATTGATTTTACCTGAAGAACAGGATTGAATGCTTTGAATGTTTTAATAATTTCACCTTTTCTCTTTTTTTTTTGTACCTGTTTTCCCAAGCTGGAAACTTTGGTCATTTCAGACAGGTTTTTAGTTACAAAACATCCTAAGCGTCCTTGTCCTGAACAAAGCTTAAGCATGGGTTTAATATATGGAATTTAATGGACTTCAACAAGGGAAAAAAGTTGTCAGTTTAGAAATACACAAGTCCATTAGGTTGTGAACTTCCACAGGCTGAGTACTTTCCAGAGTTAGGACCTATGGGCTGAAACTCCCACCTACCAAGTAGCTTAATACAACCATAAAGTCTCTGCCTTTTTTACCTCTTGAATTCATGGAGTTCCAGTTTAGCTATAAGCTTTTATTGTGTTTTTGCTTTGGTGTATGTGCACTTGCTAAATTGTAGCTATTATTGAAAGTAATATAACATAACTGAAAAGGGATAATGCGCCAGAGCTGTATGTATTTAATGAATACCCAAAGGCCACGAAGAAATAATTTTGACCCAACCATGCCCCTGAATATTGAGTTTTGCCTGAGAGGAAAGATAGATTTGAAACATAATTCTGTAGCATCTGTTCTGCTGCCGTCCAGCAGCAGGCAGAGAGGCTGTTGTTAAAAATAAAAGAAAACAAACCGCGAGATGGTTGAAAGTGGAGCAGAGGGCGAGGGCGAGGAGGATGCTGTCTGAGGACAGCTGTCCATCTGCAGGTCCTGCGGCAGCTCTGCCGGCTGCTTCTGGGTGGGAGGCACCTTCTGAAAGAAAACCTGTTCAAGCTGTGGACCAAAGGTGGGGTTTTTACTGGTTTGAACTGCTTTGGAACCATAACAGGGCTGCTGGGCAGGAGACTGTGAGAATACCTCCCAGGAGCCAAGGTGTGAAGACCCAAAGATATTGCTTTTGAGAAGTAGAAATCCTTCTGCTTCACCAATGGTGCTCCTGGACACACAGTATAACATGTTATTCTTGTTGGTGAGAAAAATTAGGAGATTTATGCAATTTATCTCCTTTGGGGCATTCTGATAGACATTCAGGATATGGTATTTTTGAACTGAAATAAAATAAAAAAGCACCAGAGGAAAAAACCCTTTTCTGAACAGCTTTAGAGCCTAGCTGGCTCAAGCTCTGATAAATATTAGGAAGTCCCAGAGAGATTAATGTACAGTGTGTGAGCTCTATGTTTGAAGGTACCATGAGGACTTGCAGATCAGCCCAGGTCAAAGAGAGCAATCAGTTTTTGCCTCCCACCCAGAACTCCCAAATATCTCCCTGTGTACCAAATCCTCTCCCTGAGTTGGGTGTTGCGCATGGGATCCCCAGAAGGGTTGTACTGGCTTGCCCATAAGGGTTTATTTTGCTTCCTAAATATGTATTTGTTCAACATCATCCCTTGAAGAAGAGCAAAACCCCCTGCATAAATCAGCATCGTAAGAAAAACAAATTCATTAAGAGGTGTAGGATGGATTAAGTCATGCATAAGGCCTGGCATTATAAGACAAGAGTTAAACAACCCGTTGTATTACTGTAGTTGGAGTTACAGGAATTACAGTAAAGGAACACCAAACGGTAATTTCCACTTTGGCTAAACCCTCCCTGATTCCCTCTGGCCACAAATTATCATATTTCTTCCCTGAAACAGACCTCCCCTATGTTTTCAAGCTCCTGTAAATTCAATGCTGTTATAGTAATCTCTAATCCTCAAACAGACCACTGAAGACCTCTTTTTTTTTTNATTTACTGCTAAGACCCTGATCTTGGCTTCAGCTCAGCTGATAAGTAAGCACAGAAAGACTTTCAGATTAAAAAGACAAATAAATGCTTGGAACTGATTAAGTTAAAAGAAGGTTCAATCGTATGATGTTCCAGGGCTGATTTATATACGTGAAGTGAAGAGCCAGGAGAGAGAAAGTGAATAGAGCAATCTCTCAGTCTGAGTGCTGCAGAAGGTAATACACGTGATGTGAGATCACCTCCTGGTCCAAGATGTTCTCACAAGGTGGGGAAAAAGGTTGATTTAAACTTCTTCAGTTTGCTTAAACTGGCACAATTGTGCTGAGCCAAAGTTGATGGAGTAAATCTAAATTACACCAGTTGAGATCTGCCACTGATCAGTATATTTTGTTGTTCCTTCTTGTTATCCTGAATGTATTCTACACATGCATAGTGTGACAGCTGGCCCTGAGACAAAAAAGGTAACATATGTTAGAGGAAGAACTTGTGTTTAATACAAGATAGATGCACATTTCAGCACTTAATCTGAGCTTCCACTGAATGTGCAAATCAGTTAACTGCATCTGCAGATGCATTTGGGGAAAATAATGAGCGTGCAAATAGCACGTATGATTCAGTACCCAGTCTAGGAAATAGGTCAACACGATCTATCATTGTGGCCTGTGCTTTGTGCCGGCCCTGCAGCGAGTGGAAAGCTTCCAAATATCTGACATATTGGCTTTTCTGTCTTTTAATGGATACTCCATATTCTGTAATAATAGTGGCATATACAGTCAGTGTTCCTAGCGCTTTGCATTGCCCTGGGGGGGGGAGGCAAACAAGCCTTCGCAACTTTCTCTTTTTCTTGAACAATCCCTTAACACACACTACAATCACCCTGAAATGCATTCAGTAAATCATCTCTGATTACACAGTTAAAGAGCATTACTCTATACCGGTCATTTAAAACATCTTCAAGGGTTTCATTGATGAAGACTTTCCGAAAGGAGAGAGGCAACAAGGAAGATCTATTGAATTTTGAGTCACTGTATGCTGGGTGTTACATTAGAACTTAAATCAGATCCAGCATTTCACAAGGAAAGGAAAACAGAAAAGTCAAGTGAGATAAAGGGCTGTTTATCCATAGGAAGACGTGATATGTGTAAAAAGAGCCACCTTACAAAAGGGTTAGCTGTTCAAAATGCCCCCTTAAAGAAGATACAATTAGAGCTTAATCGTTTCTCTCTTCAGTTCAAAGCTCCCACATCTAAGTTAATGAACACATATGCCAAGTCAGCCCTATTTGTACCTTGCTTATCTTGACCATTTAAACGCGCTGGCTCTTTGCTAACATTGCTGTTTATAGCGATTGCACATCTCTGCGTGGGAGCAATGCTCCTCTTTGTAGGTTGGATTTCGCTCCGTACGGAGTCTTGAGGATCAGATGTAATTTGTTCCTTCTAAGGAAGTCCTAACAATTAATTTACAAATCAGTTGATAAAAAGCTAATAGATGCTAAATTAGCCACAGGAGGACTCCTGATCTGTTCCCTGAACTGCAGGAACATGGTGGAAAATTACAAGAAAAAAATCAATGAAGAAAGAAAGTTAGAGTACAAAAAGTTCAAGCAAGGTACAATTGTCACTTGACACCAGCACCTTCTTGCAGAGCAAATTAGTTTATAAATATGTACAATGACACACCATGTGTTTGAGGCTGCTCTGTGTTATGGAGAAGCTGCAATGTGGTGTCAAGCTCTCAAAAGCCATGTCTATACCGGTAAATTAAATACAGCCAGTATTACTGTCTGACACTGAGGCTGGCAGGCTCGTGTCTCATCACACCATACTGCACTCTTCTCCTTCAGCATAGGCTGCTGTTTGCAGGATGCTTGTTGCAGTAGCCCTGGCATGTTAAACCACGAATCCTTCATGGGCATTGCCTAGAAATGGGTTTGTTAACCTGGGCCAGAATTGGGGACTGCTGTAAAAACTCTGGCCAGCAGGTATCTGCTAAGAGAGAGTGAGGAGGAAGGCGAGGAGGCAGCGGTAACACCATGCGGAGCCATGCTGGAAGGCTGGCTGGGACCTGGAAGCAGCACAGGCTTCTTGTTAGGGAACACTGAGCACCGATAAATTCATAATATTTCTAGGCTCAGAGACACACTTGTTGCAGTGTGAGGCACAGACATGGCCCTGCCTCCGAAACTGGCTCTTTTTAAAGTGCCTTGTGCTCACAGACTCCCTGTCTGGAGTCAGGCTTTTCCCTTTTCCTCCCCCAAATCAGTGTTTCTCTTTCCCTGTTCCAAGCACAGCACTACATTTTTCCCTTCTGTCATTGCATCTTCTGGGGGAGCAGCTTGCTGAGGCCAGGGGTTAGTAGCGTGTGTGTGTCCCTGAGGATATGGCCTTCGATGCTAGCCCATTATGGTCCATTGGCCTCATCTACTTTAAAGTGTGCTGCCCTTGGTGCAATTTTGCTTTGCACCTACAGATAACTGAGCGCTTTCCTCTCAATGTGCACGTACAAGACCTGCACACGCACATATACATATGTGTACACACAGATACTCTTGTGCAGGAGGTAGGCTGTCAATCAGTTATACGCCTAAACGTGCAGGCATCTCACGAGGTATCTCCTCAAATCTAACTGATCGGGTTGCTCCAGGCATGGTATTTCTGTCCTGTAAACTTTGCTACGGTCATATTCATGGGAGTGTGTGCTGTGGGTTAATTCTCCGTTGGTGTTTGCCAGCACGCTGGCTCAAGGTGGAGTGCTGATCCAGCAACATAGGAGCACACAGGTTCCCCATGTGTGTCAATTCAACCCTTAGGAATTGATGCCCATCGCTCTTCATCAAACGTGTTGTTACAAACCCCAGGAGCCGCTCATTCATCCCACAGCCCAAAGTACCAGTAACACCTGCAGCACCCAAGGTCTCCTGAAAGCAGTGAAATCCATTTCCCAAAGTCTTGTAGTAGTGATGAGCAGAAAATCACAGCAGCTGGTGTTGGAAAAATAGGAATCCGACTAAAGCAACAGTACCTTGACAACACTTGGCGCTGCAAACATCACTTAACTTGACAAACAACCAGTAATAGCTAGAGTGAAAATAAAGGGTTAGGCAGGTAGAGAGATAAAGTATGAAGAACATGCTGAGCAAATAACAGCCTTTTGAGAATCAACATTAGCATAATTACTAAACATAGGTAATTGCTGAAATAGCATTTGCTGGCAGCATTTATGTTTCTAAATGCAATACTTTCTCTCTTCCCTACATAATCTTCTGCTAGGACTATAGAGTGTGCTTACACTCTGCTTTTAGCTGAGAGAGAGCTGGTATGGAAATTGGCACCATCTGAAAGCCGAGGGCGTAGAGAGGAACAAACACATTTAACACCTTGGAGTCCAACCATCCTTTTTAAACAAGGTTGTCATACTTGGGGCTACATGCTTTGTTAAAATCTATATGTTATGCCATCAACTCAGCATTTGTCCCAGTGCCCTACTCGATACTTGATAAGACTGGACATTCTCAAATCAATTCCTATTGATTTCTCACTGCTGAAATAGGATAAGCATGTGACAGACACAACGAGTGTTTAGTACAGCAGATCAAGCCATTCCAGCACTAGAAAACAACTTGGCTGATAAAAAAACACAACCAAAAACTGAACAAAAACCCCCACCAGACACAAATGCAGTAACATGCAGTGCATAAGCAGAGGTCCTGGCTACAATCAACAACATTAGCTGGTTCTGCTTAGAAAGGCATTTGGCCGCAGTTTTGATGGAAGAGCAGGTGGAAATTAAAAAAATAAAACCAAAAAACCAAAACGCAAAAGATGAGGTTACATCTGTGAAGGTCGTAGGGCTGATCTGCAATTATTTTTGAGCACTGTATGTGACCTGGGTAGTGAGATCCTGATGCACTGGCTTACTGCATCTCTTACTGTATGGTGCTCTGCAGGGCAGATAGGAAGCTGGCAGAGGCAAAAGCTGGCCCCTACCTGAGTAAATTAACTATAAATACCATGGGGAGGGGAAAAACTATATGTGAACTATTCACTGCGAAGATTTCTCTGGATAACACAAGTACAAAAGGGGCTCAGCCTGAGTTTTTTGAAAAAAAGCAAAAAAGTGGTTTGACAGTAACTGCAGAGGGCAAAAATGGAACCATGCAAGAGTGGCTCGGAAGGGGCAGGGTACCATGGAGACAGATCCCACGGAGAAGGCTGAAGTAGTGGGGCCTTTTAAACCTTCAAGGTGGTGGTAAGAGACAAAAAAGTCACTGGTAGAGGCAGCTCTCACTGGATGAAAACATCTTTATCTTTTAAAAATTGCTGTATTCTTGTTGTGAGGTCAGAAGTTGATATCCATCTCTGGACCACTGACCATGGCTCACTGATACCTGCTGGCCTATCTCAGATGGATGAGCTGAGGGAAATGGGCGTCATCCTGACATAAATGTTGAAGGATTGTGGGACCAAAAGCAAAGGCCTAAGTCTTTGGCTGGAACAAAAGTATGGAGCAAAAGCATGAGGCTCTCCGAATACTGCCTCATCGGCTCCCTGGTGAGCCCCTCCGGGGCTTTCACCAGCAGCAGCCCAGGCACATGTTTCATGGAGCATAAATTACACCCTCCTCAGGGATAGCTCAAGCCTTGAAAATTTGCTCTTGAACATAATTTCCTCAGAGGAAACTCAAAATAAGCAAGAAGCATGAGGCCATTTGGTGATCCATACATAAATAAGAGATAAAAAATGGCAGACCCTTCAAAAATCAGCCAGAAAAGCCTTATACTGCCTAACCCTGTGGCAGCAGTTAGACAGATGTTTTTTTAGGCAAGAAGATCAGTATTTTGCTGTCATTCATTACGGATTTACCACTTTTGTATTGATTTTGTTGTGGCCTCCTATGTACTTTAATTGCTGCAATAGAAAAACAAGTTGCTATACATGACATTTCCTTTCTGAGAAGCTGGCAACAGAATTGCATGAACCACTGGTAGATTCGCTGATTTCCCTTGTGAGTCAGTAATAAAATGATGACTGAAACAGCTTGTCCTTCTTTCAGTTCCAAAACAGCTATTTTTTTTTTTTTCAAGAACTCTCACTAGCTGTGGATTTAAAAACAGAAATCTTCCTAATTGCTGGATAATATGGTAGACTTTCCTATAGCATTTCACAGTTATGAACGCTGAGGTTTTATTGATTTAGTTCGAGGGACAGCCACCCGAGTGCCTTTGCTTGAGCAAGCAGGGTTGCTCAGGCTGGGGGTGTGGTCCTCCCAGCCTCGGCCAAGGGCAGCGGGGATAATTGACAAAGTGGTTTCTGGTGCTCTCATCATTAGATTGACACATGGTGCAACTGCCAGGGCTGTGGGTTTAAAACGAAAGGCTTCCTTCCTCTGGGATGCAAGCCACCAGCTGGGATTCAAGACTTCTCACCTGGGAGATTTGCAGCAGCTGGGAACCCATATGGTGTGGGGCAAAAAAATGTCACAGCGCGCTTGCAGGCCGAGGAGCGGATAAGGCTGATTAAGGTACCTCACCTCATCCCTCTGAAAGGGTTTTCTTTGGTGGTGTCCTTTCTAGAAGTTCTTCCAGGGCGATTTCAGCTGTCCCAGCTGAGCAGACTCCACATTCCCTGAGGAGCTGCCACACCAGCACAAGACATCTGCTTATTGAGTACCTTCATGCTGAAATGGAGGTGAGAGGAGGACTTATTTTGTGTTCCCTGTGCTTTCCTCCCTCAACTTCCAATATTTTCAAAAAATAGTGTTTTAATCTTCTGTGTTTAGCCATCTGCTGACATCCTCTATCTGGTTTTCTATGGATGTACTCTTCTCGTTGGGCATCTCCAATCCCGATACCTTTTTTATACACTTTTTTAATCTGTGACCCTGGGAAAACCAAGTTTGAGGAAGGTAGTAGACAGGAGATAGCTCACCTCATTGAAAACTGCATCAGAGTTAGAATTCATGACAGTGCCCACTATTCTCCTTAGCTGGTCCAGGTCCCACTGCATGAATTGATGTGGTAAGAAAAGAACTGCAGATTTCTTCCTTCTAGCAGCTTGGTGTGTGCATATCTAGGTACCATAATGAGAGGTGCTTCAAGAAAACATAGATAGATGAAGGCCTGTGAGGTGACCCATAAATAAAATAAATTCAGTGTGTCCATAAATAAATTAAATTCTGCAACAATCCCATAAGGTAAGTCAGTATTACAGATATTTTTGAGACGGATAAACTAGCTTCCTGGAGATGCAGCTGATGATGACTTGTCTCAGCAGCACGTTGGAAGTAGAGCCTGGGCAATCCCTGGCAGGATTTTAGAAGTGGCAAGATTGCTGAGGAAGGAGAGGATTTGTTAGGGTTGGTCAATCTGATAAGAAACAACGGTATGCAATTAAGCAAAGTCAAATAGGATCTGACAGCTCTAGGGGTGTACCAGGATTTATGTGTGTGTTTTGTGGAGACACAGAATCCACTTCCTAAATTGTGCGATTGACAGAAGCGGCAAAAACATGCTCAGTCCAGAAAGCAGAGGTAGACTGGGGGGTAAGGGGTGGGGGTGGGGGGGAAGTAGATTTCTTTTGCCTTTTGCTGATCCTGCTTCAGATCGGAGCTGCTGGAAACCTCCTCAAGGAGTATTTGCAAGCTGTTCTGCATGGCCATTTCGGCATAGCCCAGCTGGTTAATGCTGGCAAATCTGGGCTGGTAACAGTTCCTGAAATAAAACCCATCTTGCCAGAAGAAGAAAGTCTAAGAACAGAAAAGTCTGGTTGTATTTTTTCCATCATTGCCTATGTACTTCTCAGAGACGTGTAAACAAAGCCAACTTGTTGATGAGAAATACGTCAATCAAAGAGCTGCTGAATGTTCTGGAGACAGTTATCACTAGATGTTTTGACTAAATGTCTGAGAGCTCATGCTCTTGGGAAATTTCCCAATAGATCTGAAGATAAACACACAAGCTCTTGGCATCTCTCCTGACTGGATGAGAATCTGAGAACTGATAATTATTTACATTTAACCTGCGCACCACATAAAGCTTGTGGTGCATCCTTTAGAAGGCAGCGTTGGAGCATTTCACAGTGGTGTTTATTAAGGACAAAGTCCCAGTGAATACTTAAATTCCGGCAGACTACTTGTCTGCATTTCAAATCATGTCAGAATAAAAAAATTTTGATCTATGTCATATTCCTCTGTAGTCACTTTGGTCACAGCTGAAATACAGAGGCAGCAAAAATCAGATGAGTGAACCTGTTCTGGAAAGCTCTCCACCGGGGGGTAACATCACAGGCATTTGGTGAGGCAGTGAGAGGAAATTTGGTATTCAAAGCAACTTTTCTAAGTTTTCATTTAAGTCAAGCGTTTAATGATCCCCTGCTGCAAAAGGTCCCCTGCTGCTACAGTTCTGTGCTGCTGAATGATCCTTCATTGGGCAGAACTCTGCTAAATCCCAGGTTTGGGGCTTCAGGGAGCCAAGATGAATGACTGGGAGGTTGGCCTCAAACAGCAAGAAGTACAGATTCACAAGTAGGCACCTGCAAAAGCACCAAAGCAGTGAGTAGCACGTCGCTACTGGTGGTCCTGCTGCTTGCTTTTCTGCACAACACTGAAAATGGGCAATGTTTGCTGTGATCCAGAGTCTTCTCCCCAAGCCCGAGTGCTCTTGAGTGGTGACACCCAGTGCAGCAGCCTGGGACGGCTACTTGAACTGGGACATGGGGCAGTAGAGGACAATACAGGACAATCTCTAAGAAAATAACATCTCCTTAATCTGACCAGGAGATAGTGGGGTTTTTTTTCTTATTATTTTTCTTCATTCTACGTGTGAGGACATTGGCAGCGTCCACTGTGCAGAAATCTTGAGGAATGGTTTGAACTCAGAAGAGGAATCAGTAAGCAGAGATTTTTAATTAGAAAGCTCAATTTTACATCTCTGCCAGCAGCGACCTTTCTGATTTGTTTACCAGGAACACACACAGGAGTGATTCTTTCTGTTGTTCTGGTGACAAGAATAACAGTGCATAAGTGGTTTTGTTCTCCACCTACATTAGAGGTGTGCTTATTTTAATTTTACCTGCTATAATCAGTCTCTCCTCCATAGCACCCACCTGAGTGGCAGAAGCACAAGCCCACACAGCCCACTGAGAGTAAACGTATCCGTGAAATGTCACGGCATTAACCAAAGTTTCACAGGTCAGCACAAGGAATAAATACAATGAAACAAATGGTTTGCCCATGAGAATTAACCAGTCTCCATTAGTGGGAGTAAATGACTGACTGACTTTATTCCTGGAGCCTGTAGAGTTTTGTAATTCTCTGGCTCAGCCACAAAGCTATTATTGGGTTGCCAAGACGCTGCATCTTTTATCTCAGTTAAGTCAACAAAACACAGTCTGGTTTAGAGTAAGCCGTTGCAGGTATGCAGTGCGTTAGCATCAATACCATTGCACAGTGCTGCAACAGTATAAGCATTTCATCTGATCTGCAAAGGAATTTTCTGCCCCAGATCAGTTAGAAGTTCAAGATGGTCAGCGTGGTGTGCATTGCACTGACCGTCTGTCTAACGTAGTCTGGTCAGTGGGGGAAATGATGCTGACGTTATTTACACCCTGAAAGCATGCCTCTGGATGGACACTGCTCACTGCGTGTTTGTGTGTGTGTGCATGCAGGTATACGTACCTTCCTCTATATACATACGTATACATAATATATAAAGCAAAGGCCACCCTTAAGCCCAATTCCAGATCACTGGAGGAGACATTTTAACAGCAGATGGGCTGAAGGATTAGGCTTCCACTTTTGTAAATTCGTAGCTTGAGGAATCCCTTGTTTTCTACAAACACCCACCAACATGTATGACTTCTCCCAACCTGTCAGAGAATCTAAGAACTTGCCAAAGCAAATTAAATATATAACCTTAGTGATTCTGTACATAGTTTTGAGTTTAGTCAGGAGCTCAGGTTTATAGCAGAAAAGCACCTGCTCTCCAGCCCGTGGGAGCTCGCAGGAGCCCTGAACGCCCTCAGCACCCGGCTTGCAGGGAGCAAGCGTGTGGGCAGCGGCACACCCCATCCACAGGCTTCAGCTCCAACAACCCACTGTCGGAACAGCTTCTTTTCATTAGCCCATTCTGTCCCTACCTGGCAAACTTAAAAGCAGGGAGGGAGACCACTGCACAAGCTCAGCTAATAGTTCACACGTAGTGTTAATTACACCACGGCTTTGCTTGAGGAGCCTGGTTCTCAGGTGTGCCCTTCTGTACCAGCTGCGGGTAGCGGGGATGCTCCGGCTGTCCCTATTACAGCCGTAACACTAGGTTTGGATCTTATTCCTCCCTGTCATCTGGAATAGTCAATACAGGCCTCAGGTGAACAGAGACCAGCTGTATTCCTGTTCTTGCAATGGAAGTGATATGAGCTAGAGCAAGAGGAGGACAATAAGGAGATTGCTGCCTTCTCCTGTGTATTTTCAGATCTGCAGTCTGCGCAGCCTGCAACCCAAGGCAATGTGTGAGACCATCTTGCTGCTGCAAACAGCCCATATTTGCTGATCTTTAGAAGTTTCCGCAAAGACTGTTGCAGGTATCCTGACTGGATGTCTACGTATTTATGCTGTTTCTGGGTTACTGTTCATTTACAGTGGTATTATGGGAGCAGTTAATTACACTAATTTGTTTGTATAAAAACTCTTCTATATGCCTAGATCCAAACATATGAGTTTCATAACTCATAAAAATTAAAGTAAACAACTCGAGAACAAACACAAATGATAATTAAGTTTTGATTCTTCTAGCATTCCCGGGCCACTCCTGGGACTTGCCAGTCTTGTCAATATTTTAACATGTTCAGCAGCTCTTGAAAGTAAACAAATGGCCATCGGTGGGTAAGCACTTCTGTGTTTGTTTTTCAGAATTAGTTGCTCAGGTAGGTTGCATGAGTGTGGCAGACCAAATACATTTACTTCAGAGGCACAGAAACCAGGCTTAGGCATCTGTAAATGCTGAAATCTTGAACGTGTTCATATCAAACCTGAGCTTCAGATTATGTGAGAAGTTTTCTCTACCAGCTAATCGGCTAAGCACCAACGCAGGGCAGATGGGAATCCAAGGGCTCGGATGTATTAGTCTCCCAGCCCTTTACCGACCTCTAACAATCCTTTCTGCTAGTATTTCCTTTGGCAAATAATGGGAATTTCACAACACACACAAAACGAGTCAAATTCAGTTTGTACAGATTCAGTTTGACAGTATCCCTTAAAAAAATCACTGAGAAACTATATTCTGAATGGCACCGTTGTCCTATGGCTTTTCAGATTAAAACTCTGAGTGATCAGGAGTGGCTGCTCATTTTTCAGGACCAAAAGTCAGCGAGGGAAAAGCCACAAAAAAGTCATCAGAGACAGATCACTTATACTGGGAAGAAAACTCCATAACCAGACAGCAGCTCGATGCAGGGAGTTAAGTTATTAAAAGCCTCAGAAGATGGTTTGATGTGGACAAACAGTGACGCTTCTGACAGTTCGGTGCATCTTATGATATCAGGTGGAATAACCAGTGAGGCTGATACAAGTTACAGCCCCAGAGCGCAATCCAGCTCACGCACCTTTGGATAAATTAGGCCCTGTCTCCGTTGATGTTAAAGCTCCGGAGGATGCTAACGCAGTGAAGTTATTTCAGGCCGTTCCTGTTGAGCCAGTGCTCTGCGCAAGGCAGTTTCTCGCCCTCCTGCAGGTAACCTCATGCTCACCTCGGAGACTTGGCTGGAAAGGAGCAGGCTGGAAATGCAAACCCTGGGCGCGTGAATCGCCCTACCTGCCTGCTTAGCTCACCACGATGAAAGCGGGAGTGGTGCACAGTGATGTTTGGAAGTAATTACTGCCATCAGGTCCTCTTAATACTCCTTCTTTCCCATTTTTGTAGTAGAGTGGAAAGAGCTCTCGCTCTCCCCTGGGTTGCCGTGCCCCTCACGGCCTGAATTATGCTCGATTGTCATGAAAAGGACAAGTGATGGATCTGTGCTATAAAAGCCAACCTCATGTTAAATTTCAGTGTCCTGCTCCAAGGTACCAGAAATGTTTTACCTGGACAAAAATCCGTATATGTTTGTTCAGGAATAGCCAGATAAGCAATATACAAGCTTTCAGCTTACAGCCTGGTGTAGTTCTGGGTCACTGAAAAGAGCTATAAATGTATAAGCACCACACAATTATAACAAAAAACCAGAGCTATTTCATGCACGTCACCATTCACAAAAGTCGGTGTCTGGGCTTCTGTAAATATACTGATACGTACTTAATTATTAAAAACTGCAATGAGCTAGGTATGTATGCATATTCTATAACTATGTAGCCCCCATTATTACATATAAGCGCATTTTCTTAATTGGCCTGTGAAACTGTTGCCCCCTAAAATTCTGTGGGTGGTTTGAAACAAAATACTGAAGATTAATACGGTTTTGAACAAGCAAATTATTTCTTGTGTAGCTTTATGTAGCTGCAATAAATGAATATCTTGATGATATGTTTAATATTACATTACATTGTACTATTTTCCATTGTGCTGAAATACGTTTTAGCATTTTTCCACGATGTAAGATGACAGAGATCAATTACAAAACTATTAAATGTCAATTAACATCTTTGCAATCTGAATCCCAAATGAACCTGTTAAAACTACCTTGTTATATGTCACTTATATGTATAAATGCTGGTTAAATGTTTAATGAATGTATGAAAAAGTAATTACCTATTTTCTGTTTATGTAGTGGCAAGCTAATTCCATCACCGTTAGTTATGTCCACTGGAAAACTAAGACTGAATTTGCAAATCTGAGTGGCTAAAATGGGCTCTGAAATGCATCATTCATTAATCAGGTGCGCTTTTATGTAGTGCCTAAATATAGATTTGGGAATCTATAATTTTCAGCACTTCAACAGGAGTATTTTTTCCTATTAAGCTATGAAGTTATTTTTTCAGCGTGGTGTAGCCAACACTAGTGCTCCTTACTACAAAGTTTAAGCATTGTGCAACATCTACAAAACCTTGAGCTTTCCTGGAAAAGGTCATCATCACCTAAAAAATTCATACTTTTTAGCAATAATTTAGGCAAAATGTAGTCAGTACAACAAGGTTAACACCTCCACTCGTAGGAAAATGTAGTCATTGCCCTTGGGATAAGGACTTTCCCCTTGCAGAATATTAAAAATAGGATTTTTATTTATTACAAGTCATCAAGACATTGCTTTGGCATCTCAGCTGAAAAATGGCACCTTTAGGAACACAGCAGAGGAGATCACGTTGCCTGCTTCACTCACCGATCTTGGTTGCCTTTGCTAACAACCTGCTCTCTTTACGGGGCCCGCAGAGAGCGCAGACGGGCTCTGACGCATGCTCTGGTGGCGGCCGGGCTCTCTCTGGTGACTGCACGAGGCCAAAGGGGACGAGTCTCCTGAAAGAGGCACCTGCGTTAAGGTGGGTAGAAGTGGGCTGGGGAAGGGAGCCCATGGCGGGGCAGACCTGTCCAAGGAAAAGGTACCTCCTGTGTCACTTAGGCCACCACTGGCGGTTTTCCTCACAGTCGGAGGAAACATGTTTATTTCCAGTGGGTATTGTTCACACATCTCCCTTTCCTCTCCGATGAATTACTTCTGCGGGAGCGAGATCAAAAGGGCTGTTAAAAAGCCAAGCCAGACCAGCCGGCGTACAAGCCCTCACAAGACCAAAGCGGGGAGTTACTAATTGGGGAATGCTTCTGCCTCTCCCTGCCGGCTGGTAAAGCATAGTCTTCCCAAGGCTAAGCTGAGGATCAAAGGGGGATACTAAACCTTACAGATCATAGCCTGCGGAAAGAGCAGCGGAGAGAGAGGCTGTCAGCCGTGGCAGGCAGGCAGATGGAGAGCTGCAGAGGAGCAAAGGCTCCGGTTCCTCAGGCAATGCGGGACTCCATGGGCAAGTCCATCCATGGTGATGTCCTGAGGGAGCTACCAACCTTCAGGAACAGAATCCGTGCAGCTACGTCTCTTTGTCCCTTTCAGCCATCCTTCTCTTCTTTTTGGGAAAATTCTTTGCATTGAAAGAGCTGTCTCTCTGTAACTATAAAATACAGTTCTCAGGTCCCAAAGGAAAAGTATGTGCAGGTGTCATGTATGGAAAAAGGGAGGGAGAAACCTTGAGAGCGTCAGTTGGAAAGATCCCGCTACAGGGATCCATGCGGTCACCAGCCTACAGCAGGGAGCATGAGGAGTGACACCCCCAGGGATCCGGAGCCTGGACCTGGCTGTGGTGCAGTACGGCAATAGTTTGGAAGTCAAACTGCACAAAAAAGACAGCCCGTCCTGCTGGACAGCACGGTCTCCTCAAGGACTTCTTCCTTGAAGTCTGTCTATTATGTCAAGGCCAACCTTCAGGCTGCTGCCTGGGACAGGGTCGAACTCCGCAAGGCCCCTGGGAGAAACTCGTTAGGGGGAAAATGTTTCACCAGAAGTTTGCCAACTATCCCCTGACAGCAGACACTGTTTCAGACTAATTCCTTCTCTTTTGTGTGCCGGATCGTGCCAGCTGAAGATGTTATGGGACTTGCTCACTGAATTCTCATTAAAATAAATGCATATTGGCCAGCAAACCTTGCCGTATGGCTCTGCGAAGCTGATCTTCAGCATCTCCTCTGCTTTATGCACCAGATGACTTCAGATAAGGCTATTAACACTAACTGGGTAGGAAGGGGACCAACAGTAGCCTCTGCTGCCAGATTGTCCCATCTGTAGGTGTAGCAAAGCGCCGCCTCTGAGGAGCCCAGAGCTATTCTTTGCTGTCAGTCTGGGGCAAAACGGAGCAACAGGCACAGAGGTGGCTTTGCTCTTGAAACCTGCAGATTCAGGAAACGTATTTTTGTGGATGGCACAATTTCTACCAGCAGAAATAACATTGAGTCTTGTTAAGAAGAGGGCTTCTGCTGGGAATATCTTACTCTTCCATCGCTGCCGTTTTGCTGGAGTGGTTCTGGTGGCTCTAATGATAGCAGATGCTTCAACATAATTTACAAGGAAAAATAGTGGGTGTTTGGGTCTCCCTCCCCCACCCCAGAACAGAATCACAGAGGGGCTTCTTTGTTCAGTTGTTTTAGGAATGCAATTTGATAATTCAGTTGCTTGCCTGATGAATGTCTGCCCTCTGATCCCAGCTACGGGAGATGGAATAAAATGTAACTGGATTTGACAGACAGAATCCGTCTGCTGCGTTTGAGGCACAGTGAAGCAGCCCGGGGAGAAAAATATTACAGCAAATTATGCTTCCTTATCTCCCTACGCTAACAGTGCCAGGTCAGCTTGGAGGGGTGAATGAACAAGTCTTCAGAAGGACAATACCCCCTAAGCTCAAACAACAGTGCTGCCCTGGTCTGACTCCAGGGCTGCGGATGTGGGCACTGTTGAAGCTGCTGCGAAGTCCCAGCTAAGCCACTTTCCCTTTCTGGTCCCCCTCCTGTGCTTAGTTTGCAGGTTTGTGGGCAAGGGCGTGCTTCCCAGCAGCGCTAGCACTGGGACCTTGCTCCGAGTCGCAGCCTCCGTTGGCTGCTGCAGCCCCATCTGCTTGCACTGCCCTCCTCTCTGCCAGGGCAGCGGACAGAGATTGCAGTGCCACTGGTAGAGAAAGTCGCTCCCATCAGCATTATTCAGTGTTTTTGGAGCACTCCCACACCGCAGATGCACCCGCCAGCGAGCCCAGCTCTGCGGATGCCCTGACTGTAGCATGGATGAGCACGTGACTCGCAACGGCAAAACAGCCATGGTCGTTTGTTTTTTTTTTTTAATTTGCCAATGCAAAATATGTTTATTCTGATATTACTCGGTGGGTCAATTCAATTCTTAGCAGTCGTTCAAAGCATCACCAAGCATACCCATTAGTTGGTGTCTTTATTTCAAACACACTCTAGTTTCCTATGAACTGACCTTTATTTAGACGGCCATCAGTCAGGCTGGAAAGAATGGCCCATGCCTGGCTGAGCCTGCTCTGAGCGGGTGGCTCCTGGTTCCTGTCCGCCTTTCTGCTTTCTCAGCAGCTTTGTGTTTTGGTGACGGACAATGTTGAGGTGTGGATGCACAGCACTGGGAAAGTTGCACATGCACAAGTGATGGCAGCTCAGCCCTCTGCCCAGGGGTGACCCAGCTCAGCACCACTATGCCAGGCTGCTTCTAGCAACAGGAGTCCTTATATTGGTGGGTTTTTTTAAAAGGGTGTCTAGATGCCCCTAAAATTTGTCTTCCAAATAAGCAGAGCAGGGTGGGTGACGGAAAAAGTCTGTTATCCTCTCTGGAAGCAGAAACCTTGCTCTAAGGTACTGGCGTCCTAATAGGGACTTTTCTATTGGTGTGGTGACTCTGACGTATCTTCAAAGTGATGGGGAAAGGAGACGGAAGTAATTTTTTTCTTCTGCATTCACTACCTGGATTGTAACTATCTAACCTGACCAGATGTCCTCCATTCCTCCCACGTCAAAGCCCGCCGGCTCCTTTCCTGAAACATCCATCACACCGCAGGTCAGCTTTTCCTTGATTTGTAGGAGATGGTTGCCCAGTCTGCCTCCCCTTTAATCATTCCTCTGACAGCAGCTAGAGAGATGAAAAGCTGGGGGGATCTAAGTAATCCCTTTCTAAGTATAAAAAGCCCCAAAAAGTCGGGGGAGAGTGGAAGAGAGCGAGTCTGTCTGCTGAGCAAACAGACTGATTACGTCAAGGGACAGGAAGAGCAGCACTTGGAAATCAATACGGATGAGGCTTTGAAAAGGTTGACTGACTGCACTGGATTAGCTATCGATTTTTGTCATTTTCACAGCTAGTGCCATGCTCTCCACCCGCTGAGGCCATTAAGCTCTGAGGCCTTAAACTTCTAATCCCCCGCTAATAACAACAAGACAATGGCCCGGTAAGCTAAGGATCTAACAGGATGTCCAATAGCTTCAGCGCTGTATCGAGTGTGCCCGTGTCTAGGAAGCAATCGTGGCAGCCCGGAGGCACTGGGTGGAAACAAAATGCACAGAAGGATTGAGATCGTGCTCAGAGGCCAACTGCAAAGCAATGTTTATTGGTAAGAATCTCCAGCTGGTTTCCAGTTAGCACCAGCAGCATGGAACACATCATTTTTTCAGGCTCTGAGCATTGATTTTGTTAAAATAACTGCAGACAAGAATTTTGTTTGTTTTCAGGATAACTTTGGCAGAGGTGCACAGCAGTGTGGACTCCCTCTCCAGCAGCTAAAGGGCTGCAGCTACATTCAAGCATCACGTCATCACCGTAACTTTGTTCGTTCAGCACACCCAGCTGTGAAGAAACCCTGAGCTTATTTTAAGGTAGGACTGTAAAAAAGCGATGTTGGAAGGAGTCAAGTCCTTACCATACATCCTGAATGGAGACAGAACACAGGAAAGGATAAGTCGAAATGGTCTTCTGAGATGGACGGGACAGTGGCTGGGGAGTGGTCGAGAGAAATGGGTAGAAGACATCTGGCTATGAGTGAGTGCTTCCAAGGCGAGGGTACTAAGCCAGCTTCTTCCTATACCACCTTTTATAAAAAGTAGAGTAGATTTGCCAGGTCATGTCAATGAGTTGATCAGCCCTGCCCCAGCTCAGCTTCCAGAAAGTCTGCAAGTACCAGCTGTTGTGTGGACATCGTCATGGATGTGGCCTAACAAACTCATGTCATACAGCTACTCTGCATCCCACTGGAAATAGTCTTAGTCTGTCTGCAACCTCTGGAGCCTTAAAAAGAGTGCCCCAGGGTTCACTCTCACAAGGCAAGACATCTGCATCTCTCAGCTTTATTCCCTCAGTTNTCTCCAGGGGTGCCCCAAGTCAGTACAGCTGTGGCTGAGTGGCAGAGTGTGCCCAAAAGAAGAGAAAAACCCTTGGAGATATGCTGTGCGTTCCTTAGCAAAGTCTTAGTCCTTCATGCTCAGCAACATCGCCTTCTTTCCTCTGCTGCAGCCGCCACATCCTTCCTTAGAGCCCACGTGGTGGAGAGCACAACCATGTAACGATCAGCTCTCCTACAAGACACAGTTCTAAATGCCCAAACATGTTACTAGGGTTTATTTATTTGAGAAACTGAGGGATGTGGATAAAGCCAGTGCTGCTGGCAGAGCCTGGGTGCAGTAATAGCACTGTGCCCACGAGCCTCCGGCGCGGAGCTGTGCGTGCAACCGGCTGATTAGAGCCCAGCGGGGGGAGCGCGCTCAGCAGCCCTTTGTGCTCAACTTTTCTGAGTCTTGGTCTAAATGTTGACAGTTTTATTTTGCTTGGGTTTGGTATTTATTTTAAGGGCCTTTGTGGTTCTCAGAAACTAAAGGATTATTGTCAATATACAAAACAAACGGACTCCGCCAGATTTCATCCCTTTGGAAGCAGGGAGATAATGCTCCTGCAACAGCAATCACCACTGCCCGCCCAAACGGGCAGCAAACAAAGGCGGAGGGATGTGCGAGGGAGCAGATAGAACTTCTCCATTCACAAACCTTGTGCAAATCCGGCCGATGCAACGCTGCGCTCTCCCTTGATTCTTTTCTTCAGGCAGCTGGCCAGCTGGCAAAAGCGAGTCAAATTGAAATGTTTTCTCTCATTTTCTTTTCAGATTGTTCCATGCTTTTCAAGGGCTGATACACAGCTTCAGCCTGTGCATCGTTTAAGTCCTCCTGAAGTTTTCCAAAAACACAGGAAAGGGAAAAGTGATGGACAAAGCAATAGGGACAAAAGGAAACAACTTAATTTTTTCACTTACTTCAGTACCTAAAGTACCTGCCCTGAAATCAGTGATCCTATTCAGAGGCAACACTGGAGTAAATGATAGAAAGCTCTTTAAGGTGAGTGTCTTCAAGGCTACTGAAATGAAAATAACCCTGTTTGTAGTGTGGTTTTATTATTTTTTTTTTTACATTAATTAATGGTGTTTTAAAGTTCTATCAGACTTACTTACAAATATTTTAACTGTTTCTCTTAAGAGTGGTTGGAGAAGATGTTATACGTAAAACTTTATTAAATCTGAAGTAAATAATAGTTGGGTTTTTTTAAATTTGCTTAGAAAATTAAAAAAAATAGTTTCATTCTACTTGGAATTATTTCCCCCCGTTTTCTCAAAATTGAGGAAAACAAATCCCTTAATTTCTCAGCTCTCATCAACATCATCCCCCTGAGGCTTAAGCAAGATGTTTCGAAAGAAGCATTTGAAAGGATTATTTCTTTAGAGCTGCTGGGAAGGGTCTGGGTGGGGAAGAGATGAAGCGACACAACCTCTCACCTCATAAGGTTAAATAATTTTGGGGGAGATCCATACATGGTGCAAATCACTTGAACCCCAGACACTTTTTTATTAAAAGGAAAATAAAAGACATTTTATTTAGAAGTTGATTACTCTGAATACCTATCAGTTGTCCCAAGGAGATCACAACAGGGAAATGAGTCCCCCGAGCAAATTGGCTTGCTTATTTGGTAATACCACCATGCATGTTTTGCCACGTTGTTTTGCCGAATTCTTCTATTTTTTTTTTTTTAACAAAAGTAACAGCCTGTGAGGGGTACAGGAAGAGGGAGATGCCAGCAGCAACCAGGAGAAGAACATGTGTACCCAGCATGTGGTAACCCTGTGTGGCCAGGTGAGTCCCCAAAATTCCCGTGGGGAGTTTGTGGGACAGAAGGTGGCCAAAGGGGCAGTTGTCCACTGCCCTCCCGTGCTCCTGCAACCCAGCGGTGGCTGGAACCCATCCCGCCCCGAGCCGTGGGCAGCCTCAGCTCCCTGCCCGCCCGGGAGGTGACGGGCTGAGACCTGATGTGGATGCTGCTGCCTTAGTTTGTAAGTATAAGAGGGACTGTCTCAGTTTGTCTCCTATGTACTGTGCCGATTTGTTGACTTCCAATCTTTATGTTTAAAAAATAATAATAAAAGCAAATGTTTGTCACAGCTAATTGTAACAGACAGCACCGGCTCTCTCCTTTGAGTCTGGACCAGAAACTGTTCAGCACAGACACCTGATGCTTCACACAGGAAGATATTCACAGGATCTAATACTTGTGCAGGGGTTTGCCAGAGTAACTATTACCACCATTTATCTAGACTTAGGCATTTTTTCACCCTGTCGCATTTGCAAGCCCTTGTGCCATGGCTGTCGCGGTTCTCTCTTCCTTTTGGCAGGCAGGTGCTGCCTGTCTTTGCCCCCGTAGCGGGGGCTCGTGGACCACCTGGCTACTTACATTTGCCTGTCCAGCCCTGCCACCCACAAGGTAAGAGGAAGGTGTGGCGTGCTATTTATTTCACAGAGGCAGAACACTTTTTTCTGTTTTATCTCTTTCCAGACAGTTGGCTCAGTTTAATGGACTGTCTTTCAGCCTGTGCATAATTCTTCTCCAAATTAAATTCTCTTAGAAGCCCAACATAATACAGACCGTGTTGTCAGCTCATTACTTTTACATCCTTTCTTGTTCTGTTTATGTGAGCAGAGGTTTAATTAACTATAATCTACTGTGTAGGCAAGAGGGAAAAAAACCATACTACTTGAAGGTATGTATTTATACTCTTATATTTTTTAACATTTTTGGTGGGCGGGGGAGTTAACCTTTTTGTCTGTGAGCAAGGCTGGTTGCTTTATGTTCCTATGCAAACACTCGGGCAAAGCTAAGGCATCCACGCTTGTCTGTCACCCTTATCGGCCCCTTACTCTGCAGTGGACTGGACTTAAATCTAAAAGAAAAAGTGGAGCCTTTGCTGCCTGCAGCCTCCATCTCTGCGAGCTCGCTGTGCAGGCTCGTGGTTCGTCCCGGCAGCGCAGGCGCAGCCCGTGCTGAGCCCCAGCCGCCGGCCACGGGCTGTCTCAGTGGGGCAAACTGCTGGTGCTTCCTCCGGAGGAACGCTGGCTCGGCGGGAGGCAGCAAGAACTGGCTCTCGTCCCTCTGTGCGTCCCGAAGGCAGTTAAAGTGCCCAACTGCATTGCTGTAGGTACTCCACCTATGATGTCTTCTCTGTCTATGAGGTCATTTGTCCTCATCTATGATGGCAAAAAGTAGAGAAATTCCAGCTAATAAAATGGGTCTTATAGAGACACTGTTTTGCTTTCTCAAACTATGGGTCAAAACACTGTAGAGGCTTTCCCGGTGACACGTTTATAAAACAGATGCTTTCCCAGTGAACATTTATAAAACGATGTATTTCATCCACAAATTGTGCTTGTACCTGGAGAACCTAGAGTCCCCAAACAATCCCACACGCTTGGGCAGAAGGGAGTACGGCAGAAGGGAATACAGCAGAAGGTGCTAATTTTTGCACAAATGCCAGGGTTAGCTGTCAGATTAGAGTGGGATTAGATAGGGACTGACACTTGTTACTTGAGCTAAATTTAGATCTCACCAGACAGCTTCAAATTCCCTCAGAAATTCACAGGTTCCATTCAGAAGATAACAGGAAGCAAAATTAGCATTCGTTATTATTAGTTTCAAAGATCAAATTAAGTAATTAAGCTAAATTTAGAGAAGTTGTTACTATACATCTTTTACCATTGTGTAGTGCTATTCCTGTCTCGGATGCAGAGAAAGGCTGTGATTTTGAAAGTTTAGTTGGCTTTTCCACTGTCTCAGAGGTGTGAAGGAAAGCTATTCCCCATCCCAGCTCTGCCCAAGGAGCATCAAAGAGGCGCTCCTGCTGGCAGGGGTGGCCCTCTGGCACCCACCCAGGCTCGACTGGCAGAATGAGGTTACCAGCCGGCGGGGCAGGTGCCGTCCTGGGGATAGCTCCAAAGAACTCTGCCGGAAACGCGCTGTTTTGTAGCTAGAAGGCATCTGATTTACATATAAAGCTATGCCATATATTTGAGGATCTTTGTTGTACTGGTTAAATCCCAATCAGGTTATGTCACTAAGATCACAGTGACTTTACAAATAATTTATCATGGTTGCCAGTGTGAAAGCATCTGAGACATTAAAAGTATATGCTCAAAATAATTTTAACTTTCAGTCTCAGCCCATCTGACAGTTTTGTTGCCTTATCCGCAAACAACAATAAAATAGTGGCTTCTGTGTCCAGGGCACATCGTCCTTCTCCCACATCCGTTACACTTGGCAAAGCTCTTGCCTGATGAGGCCCCTTAGGTGCCTGATTTCCTTCTACTCATCTCACCATAATTGCCAGGAAAAAAAAAAATAAATCGCCAGCTTGTCAGTACCGATGTGTGTGCATAAACATGGCTCTTCCAGAGCAAACACAGGACACCTGCCAGTACTGTAGCCCCAGTTACAGAGGTTGTTTGGCCCACAATGTACTTCATTATGGTTTTCTGAACAGGCAAAACCAGTCAGATGTGACCTGGTAGGAAGTGATTCATCAACAACTGGTGAGTGTCTTTCAGGCGGTGAGAGGGTCTGTTGCCCACAAGCATCATGCTGGAGATGATTCCCCAGGAAGTCCAAGAGATGCCTATTGCTACAATTGTGGCCAAGAAAGCATGTGTCCAAAAGACCTTTGCATAAGGTATGGTCTCTTGAAGTTTTTTCCTTGAAAGCAAGCAGGTCTCCAGCCACGCACATGGGAGTTGCAGGTGTTGCTTTGCACTTTCATCATTTTCCCACAGTGGAGCAGTGCCACTGGTCACCATTAAACGGGCCAAGTGACTGACTCCTCATAAGCCATTTCTAACAAAGTGTCGTCCCTTCCTCCCAGGCATCGACAGCTCACAAGGTGTCACATTTTCCTGGCTGTTCAGCTTTATGCAGACGCTTCCCTTGCACATTATTGTCATCTTGTGCGTTGAACGTGAGTCCTTAACATTTAGACTTCAAAGGCTGGGGGTCAGCCACACTTGGTGTGTGGAGTTCCCTGTTCCCTGCCATGGAAGGGTGACCCTCGCAGCGGACACTGCCTCTGCATTTGTTCTCCCATGGGGACTGTCACTTGGCTTTCCGTTCGTGCTTTCCAGTTTGAAATGTTCACCCTCCAAACGGCTGCAGGAGTGAGTNTCCAGTTTGAAATGTTCACCCTCCAAACGGCTGCAGGAGTGAGTAAGTTGGTTCTCATATTTACAGAACGCTGCTGCACGCACCAATGAACAAAACTCTCTTTCATGCCAATGAACACCAGTGAGCTCGACGCCAAGTTTTTTCAATATGAGAGACTATTCATGCAGCTACTTTCTGGCATTCTTTTTGCTCTAATTACAGCTATTTTTCCCCCCTTTGCTTCATTAATGAACGAAGACACTCAAGCCTCAATTCACAAAGGCATTTAGGCATCCGACTCTTGCTGAAATCCCTGGTGAACCTGAGCGTTAGACACTCCTCAACTCCCCTCTCTCTCATGAAGTAACACTGGGGACTTGCGTGGTATTGCTCCTGATTTATAGCGAGCTTGGGTGAGTGAAGAATCAGAGCCTCGCTGTTTGTGAGGGAGAGGAAGGACATTTCAGTCACTGAAATCCTAGCAGGGAGGTGGGTGATGCAGGTGCTTGTTCCCAGCTCTGCATCTGACACTGCGAATGACCTTGAATAAAGCACATCCCTCCTTCTGTGTTTCTGGCCATCCAGTGTGTCTCTGCCTCACAGCTTTGCGAGGCTCCGTGCTTTCATGTTCATAGATAGTATAGTCTGGGCTTTCTCAAGGGGACTGGATGTTTATGTCCCTTTTGGGACTCTCACTTTCTTAGTCTCTTTGAAAATGCCAATTTTGGAGATTACTGCAAGGAAATAGCAATAGGATCCGGAGCAGGAAGGAAGAGTCTGTCACTCAACTTGGTGTTCCCATCTTTTAAAAGATTAAAGACGACAGCACAAAAAAAAATCACAGGAAAAGTTAATTGCCTTATGTTTATACTGGAGGATCTCAAGTTTCCCCTCAAGAGTCGCTGCTCATCTGCCCACATCTGTTCATAGCCAGGGCTGTGGTCCCCCAGCGCTGAGTGACGACACTGGATGCGCGATGCATCAGCATCTGTCAGCAGAACCTGTTGACTGTTTGCTGCTACGTGTTTCTCCTTGTTGTGTTTCAGTCAGCTTTTCAAGGGCAATATGATTCACCAGTAAAACATTGCGCTTTAGCTGGAAGCGCTGAGGACTTGAGTTGATCCTCCTCCATATGCCACTGCTGTCCCCCCACTGACGGGAGGACTTCAGATACGCTCTGTTATATGGACCAGCTAATGTTTATTGTTCCTATTGCGCCCTCAGTAGTGCTTTTAGGTTGTATAACACTACATATTCATTATGTCATAGAGGGAGGTTTTAAAAAAGTTTTTGTTTCTCTCTCTTCATGATTTTTCCTTACAGTCATCAGAAATACTAAGTCTGGCCTCACTTTGCTGGAGAACGTGACTCCAAAATAGAGAGAAAGCATTGCTAAGCCCCAGCTCGGGGCACACTACTCTCACTGAGTCCAGGAGTCCATCAAAAAACCTGTAAGAAAGCAAACTTCTAATAATTATCTCTGATGTGCATCTTCTGTTTCCTTTAGCTGCGAAAGTTTTACTTTCTTGTCTTTGTGATGGCATAATCTGCTTGTTCTCCAGCTTCTCCATCACCCAAACAGTTATGATATCAGACACAGAAAGAAGAGGGTAGCCTAGAAGTCACAGATGACCAAAGTGTGAGTTTGGGGTGCAATCAAACCCAAATTCTTACAAAAACCTAACACAGCTGTGACTCATCCCATCTCAGCACAGCTAGGGAGGAGGTGCTGGTCCTGGCGATACTCAGCTGTCTGCAGCACTTGGCTCAGGTCTGCGGGACCGTGGGGCTGTCACAGGCCCGCAGGAGGTGCTCACAGTCTTGTGAGAACAAACCATAAATTTCAGCCCAATGAGGTTTTTGAGCAGCCACACAAGACAAGGAATGAATTACTGAACCCATTCATGCTTAGTGAGTTATTAAGTGTAAGGCCAAAGACTGCAAGTGCTCTCTACGCAGCAATGTCTGAGTTAATAAACCATCACTCAGACACTGCAGAATCTGACTGCAGTGCTGAATTGTTATTATGAAATGTATTTTTTTTTTTAATAGTCGTATTTGTTCGTTAAGGGAATATGTTCAGAAGTTCTGTGCAGTACACTATCCCATGTCACGTTTGTCTCTTCTGGTACCCATCAGCCAGGTCTGCTCCTCTCATTTCTGCTGTTGGGTTTTACAGCTGGGGATGGTGTTCCTTTGAAGAGACTGTGCCATGGTGCAATTTAGGGGTTTGTTGCCTCCTCTGCACAGAGCATCACGAAGGCCATCATGGAGCACAGCAACCAAACAGCAAAGAGGAGGCTGCAAGCAAGGCTGAAGGTAAGGAAATGACTGCAGGCCACTGTTTGAAAACAGGCTCGGTTAGACCTCTCATTGCCTCCGCCTTCCTCTCCCTTCTTCTTTTAAGGTCCTGTTTTTTTTGACTCAGAGGCACCATTTCAAGAAGACCCACAGATCCATACAGCTATACAGGCAGCTGTATAACTCAGGCTGTGAAAATACTTGTGACAGTTTACAAACAAATCTAATGCTCTCTCTGAGCCTATAACAA
>RSEF01000020.1:3458291-3484430 GCA_003993805.1 Himantopus leucocephalus
CTTTCCTACTGTGTAGCGCAGCTCTCAGGGCGCTCTCAGCTAATCAGCTGATATACACTTCTGATCTTAACCCTATAATTTTACCTAGTGGGTGGCCCAGGCATGGCTGACAGTAACGGGAAGGAACATAATGTTGTGATTGCTAATTGTTCTAGGGAATGTCACGTTTTATCTTTGGATGTGGATCTGCGGGTACATTTTGTTCCCGATCTCTGTGGTGCGGTTTGTAGGGTCCACGGTCATGATATTTTTCACTCCCTGTACAGCATTTCCAAAGCAGATTTGGGTTTTTTAGTTGTGTTTGCGATTTTTATCTGCTGGACAGTGTATGTGTCCTTTTTACATTGGAATAGTTATGATCCACTATATGCTTGGACATTAACCGCAGACCTCTCAAGACTTGGAAAAGACTCTGAAAAATAACATCTCAGGAAGCTGGAGATTTTGCCTCTGAAATTTCAGAACCCGGTATCGAGCAGCGAGCGTGTGTTGATGGACTTTTCCAGTACCAGCACCTGCAGCTGTTGCAGCCCCAGGAACATCAGCAAAAGGCCAACTCAGCTGCTGGTGGGGCATGGTGATCCCTGGCCCTGGGTATAATTTAGCGCTGTCTTTACCACCTTTGTAACACCTTATCCTTGTGTCTCACTGCCCTCTTGCTGTCTCTGCTCAGTCCCACGGTTTGAATCCAGCTGGGGACGTCACTGCCTGATTTACCATTTGTTCGTCAACAACAGATTTCTTTTTAGTTCAAAAGCCTGATTGTTTACCGCAGCATTTCACAATTTCCCTCATAATTGGGTTGCCTAGAAATTAGGCTGTGCATGCACAGCAGGAAGCCAAATGCATCTGCCCTGCTGTGAATACAAGAGCCCATCCGCACAGCAGATAAGAGCCCCGACACGCGTTCCGATGGGAAATAAATCCAGAAGATTTTTCAAGAAGTGTACATGGGGAGGGCAAAGTCACCTGGAAAAGGAGAGGGTCTGTGGGTCCTTTTGGCCAAGCAGACCTGGCAGGTGAATGACGGTCGGTTCAGGGCTGCTTCCCCGCGGTCCCCCTCGCAGAGCAGCCCCCAGCCCGGCGTGCGACCAGTTCTCTACTCGGGAGTTAATCTCAATGCAAAACCCATGATGGCAGCTTGCCAGGAATTACTGCCTTTTACACAATGCCCTCAGGCCAGGCCTTCTAGGCTTTTTACTGGGTAATAACTGGCCCCTGACTGCCGGCGATGCCCGTTCACCAGCGGCCTTGGCCTCTCAGCGCCTCACTCGCACCCTGACTTCATTTTGGTATTGCTGTCTTTTGGCAGGAGGCCGTGCAATGGGCACAGGTGAAGATGGTCTCACCGTGAGCCTCACCACCCCATCTGGCCAGGTAACCGCCTTCTGGCCGGGTAACTGGCTTCTTCGTGCAGCCTGGGTCCCTGTGAGAGGTGTCGTGAGGCCGGCAGCAGTGGCCAGGCCAGGTTATCGGGTAAAGACACCGTGGAGTTTCACACGAGACAACAAGCAGGAGTTTTCTTGCCCCGTGTTATTGCCAGATCATCCTGCACCGTCAGTATCTGGATCCTTTAGCACAGCATGGGAAAACTCCTTCAAACACTGTGTTTAGCTCTTCGATGGCTTTCTCCCTGCCGCCTTCTTGCTGTTTCTACCTGCTAGTCTCACACACACATGGAGAGCTCCTTCAGTTGATGTCCAAGCACTCAGGTTTTCTCCATCACTCCCAGGGGACTCCTCTTGGGGAGATGATTTGACTTCTAATCAAGCACGGCATGCATCTGTGTTCTGGTGGCAGCTCCTCCAGCCTCAGCAGCCTCTTTCTGTGCAGAAACGCAGTTCCTTTGGGAGACTTTTGGAGAAAAAAATTGCTCCATCCCTTGCGCTCAGCCCACACAACACAGGACACAACCTTCCAGTGCATCAGATGCCTCCTCCTGCGAGTACCACAGCGCCATGCGAGCTGCCTAAGGAAGCATCGGGAAAGCACATCTGTGCTCACCCAGTGTGGCACAAAATAATAAAGGGCGAAAAAAGATGCAGTCTGAATATTATGCCTGAATTTTCTATTATTACTATATCACTGTGTCAAAATTGAAAGCAATGTAAGATTTCTCAAGAGGGGCCATCCATAATGCATTGCAGAGCCGTGTGTAGGTGTTTTATGAAATGTATTTTATTCAAACCAGTATATACAACACTAACATTATTGAAAGAAATTGAAGGCCCAGTCTTCTCTCCTTAAAATATTCATTATTCATGTTATAGTCCTTTAACAAAAACTAAAGCCAAATACATATTCAATTTATTTTTTTTTCCCATTCAAACTTACCTGCTATTCATCTCTGGTGTCCAATGAAATGTCCTCTTATTATTCCTGTATTAGCTTCTGACAGTTCAATTTCTCTGAGTGTTATGTTTGAGACAACCCTTAACAAATAGCCACATAGGTAATTGCTCTGATCCAAATTTCTTGCCAAATCTTTTAGATCTGATGTAGATCGCAGGCAGTAGGATGTTGACACATTCTGTTTCAGCCCTGGCAGCTGCCTCTGTGAGGCTTTTTCTTCTGATAAATATTATTAGAATAGCTTTCAACATATGCATGGTTTCATTCTCTCCTTCCAAATAAGACCTTGCAAAGGTATTGTGCCAGAAAAGCTCCACAACCTTGTATCTGTCTTCATTTTGCATTCACAGAAATTATGATGGTATCCAGTGGTTTTAAATTGCTATTTCTTTTCAGGTGACTTCTTGGAAGGGAGATCATCTCACCAGTTCATATAACTTACTAGCACCTGGAACTAATGACTGCTGTTCAAAATACCTTGTAAGATGACTTCATCTCCCCCCAGTTCAAGGCTATCCTTCACAGTGTGCTTTTCCTGATGAGATTTAAGGGACTCATCTGACAAAGTTCCCTCTTGGAAATCTGTTTTTTGCTTTACCTGATTTTTGCCTCTCAAGCATATTTCAGCTCAAACTTCTTCACTAATTATTTCTGGTAAGAGCAGCAGCTTGAGGTGCTTGGCAAGATCAGGAGTCCCCTGGGCAAAGTTCAGTGTATTCAGACAGCAAAATCTCTCGGCATTTCACCAGGATACAGTCTGAGGAAGACAAAGAGATTGAACAGGAGAGAAAGGAAACTTCACAGTTTTAGAGAGGGGAAACCGAGGCAGGGAGAGATTAAGGACCATGGTTCTCAAATCATATTTAGAAATCTAAGCTGCCTAATTATTTTTTTAATGGCGTCTAAATTATTTTCAGGATCTCGGACTCCAATGGGCCAGGGTTCCCAGGAAGCTTGTAGGAGAGGTGCAGAGTGACACAGCTAGTCCTCAATTTTAATCACAGGCTCATTAGCCCTGCTGCAGACTGCCATAATTTTGCTTTGTCCCCCCTAGTGGGATTTTGTGTTCCAGAAGATTTTGCCTGTGATGAGTTACTATTGATTTTTCCAGGCTGCCATTAATCTTTCAAACACTTTTAAAATTAAAAAAAAAAAAAAAAATCCTCTGGATTATAAACATGTGTCTGTACCTTTGTACCACTGAAATCTGAGCTGAAAATGCTCTGTCTCCTACCCGAGCCCTCTCCCTCACCCTTCCCTTTCCTAGGTGTGCTTACATCCATCAAACAAATGCAACAAACCTTCTGGCAGCAAGAGCTTAATAACAGGATCTCCAAACAGACAGAAAGACAAAAAGAGACACACTCCTGAACTGCCGTAGCTCCTGCCAGCCCACCCCTGGGTTTGCATGGCAGAGGTGATCTTCTCTGCCAAACTCAAAATGTCTTCAGTTCTAAATGATAGGGAGCTGGATAAGATGAAGAAAAAACACTTTTCCACTGGGAACAGTACTTACATAGATGTAGCAATTACTCTTGGTCTCTGGAGAGAGTAGCTAATGCACACCACGGAGCGTGACTGAGGAAGACCTCTCTTTGCTTTCAGAAAGGCAGTTCCTTTGCATACGCACAGTTGCAGCTCAGATTTGCTCACGAGGCTAAAGCCAGCACTTAGCTTGCCTTTCCTCCCTGTTCCAGTCTAAACGTCGGTAGCAGAAATGTCTGTCTTGATTTGCAATGTAAATATTAAACTTACACATAAAGATCAGTGCTGGTGGGCAAAGCAGACTGCGTGCCAGGGACTGACAGCCAAGTGTCCATTGCATTCACACGCCAAAATAGTGCCTGTACGACAGCAGTCGTTTACCCTTTGTGGTCTTCTTTGCACAAGAATGATTTAGGGAGTTCTCCAGTCCCCTCTTCATTGTCCCTAGCACTATGAAGTGGCAATGCCACACAAAGCTGACTGGAGCTGTCCCAGCAGTTCTTTCAATCTGGCCGTGGACCTGCTCTGGGAGGGCCCAAGACCGGATAACGGCCCTTTGGTGTGAGAAATGCAGTTTGTGATAGGAAGAATATCACCTACTGGTCCATTAGCAACTTCCAAGACTCCAGAGACCTGGACAAGATCAGCAAGTCCTGACCATCACAGGGGGTGGGACAAGTGCTATCCCACCATTTCCTGAAGAGAAGGAATAAACAGGCAGCAGCAGAGAAGCCAACCCCATGGCTCATTTTCGGTTTCATTGCCAGAAGTGGCTCTAATTAAAGTGTTGCACTGCAGCAACTGCTAGTGGGATTGCAAAGAAGCATCATGATACAGAAAAGTCCACTGATGTGATCACACCATCCCAACTACAAACATCTTAACAGCAAAATGCATCTTCTGATGACCCACAGTAGCTTAACAAATTAGCAGAAACATACACTACGTGCGTTGGTTACAAAACTGTTGCAAAATTAAGGCCATCTCACCAAAAGACATTTGGCTGCCTCTGCAAAGCTAATTCTACGTAAAACTGGAGGATTGGGAGCATATTTCCCTTGAAATTGGGCAACATAAAGAACAGCATGAGTGAACCACAGTGTGTCAGCATCCCAGCAAGTACGAGACAGAAGCCCCTACCTGCCATATGAATCAAGACCAATTGCCCTCCTACTGGACTTTCCACACCTTTTGGTGTACAAGCATATTAAAGCACATGTAAGCGTTGCCAAGAATTGTCTAGTACAAGAGAAATACTGGCACCTACCTGTTTTTTCTGAACTGGCTACATGTGATCTTCTAAGCCCAATCCACTAGCAAAATAAAATAACTAGACTTTGAGAAATTGAATACATATAACTGCACATTTGCGCAGACAATGGGAGAAGACGCCTGACAAACAGTAGTTGTATTGTACAGCCCACAGCGATTTGCTGGGCTATAGGATGACAGAAGAGAGTCATGAAATTATTATGGTTCCCAGTTGCTGTCAAGTTCTAGCGTTACTTGAGTGGTGCTAGGAATTATCCAACATGTCGAGTTACATCTGTTATTATTGTAGGGAAAAAAATACAGGTTTTTGTTGTAAAAGAAATTATTTCTGTGGATATACTGTATTCTATCAGTTTTTTCAACTACCAAAAAGCAGTGGGATACACAAAACTGAGTGCAGGTTTTGCTCTTTGGGTTTTTTTCCCAGAAGGCTCTGTGATTTTGGGGTATAATAACACTTGGGAAAGTCAGTTCAGAGCTACAGCAAGGGCTCGTTTGTACAAGGGCAAATGTATCTTCCAAATCTGTCTGTCTGAAAGGAAATAAAGCTTTAAAAAATAATTAAGATTTCCTGCAAGTGCCTCATTCACAATAGAATTTCATAATATAGTTACGTTAAGGGGAAATGAATGCCTCTCATTTGAGGCTATTACCACAAATGAATTAAATGAGCAGATACCTTTTGGAGACTGGCTTTAAAATCTGGATTCAGCTCAGAGACTGAGTCCTTCCAAAATGCTCCGCTAGTGCAATGGCACATGAACAAGAGGCGTAGTACCCAGGTTCTCTTGCCCAGGTCAGGATGACCCCACTACATATTTAATGAGTATGTGCTGCATATAGGCTGCACCTCATTACCAGTGGCTTTTGGCAGGATGAAGCCAGTGCCTTTATGGCAAAATAAAACAAATGAAAAGGTGTTATTTTTGAAATTCATCTGAAATAACAAACTTGGAGTAGTCCCAATAGCTCCTATCCTGACCCTACTGAAATCAACAGAAGATGGGCACTAAGCAGATGTACTGGCCTGGATGTGCACAACCAGTTCCACTGCTCTCTGGCTCGGTTTCTTCACCATTAAGCTGCTCTGAAAAGCAGGTGGGTAAATAGTGTATTGAATCAGGCTATACCTGATTATCTTGGCTAAATATGTTTACTGAATCACACAACTGGAGTAGTGTTGGCAGTCTAGCTGATATGAATTACTCCATATTTAATAGGAATATTTTGCTTTTCCTCTGAGGATCCCGAAGCTCCGTTGTTAGGGGACCCTTCTTTTTACCTAATCTCAAATAACAAGCCTGCCTGCTTCTCAGCAAGCCAAAACCCTATCCAGGGAAAGGTAAGGATTGCTCTCAAATATAAACCAAGCCTTTTACTTATGTAGAGACAAACCCTTGGTTAGTCCAAAGGACTATTCAGGGACTCCCCGCAAGAGACACTCAACCATCCTTTCAGGACAGTATTGAGTGTATGAGAGCATAGATGTACTAATTAGCACTCTTCAGCTCTGTCAACAGTCCAGACTGTAACTGGAATAACTCTTTCATCTTTTAAACTCACCTTTTATGCCTCCTGTGCAGCTTAACACAGAGGACCTCCAGGTCAGGGGGAGCTCCCAGCCTTTCTGCTCCCCCATGTTATCTAGCTGTTTCCCACGTGAAGACTGTCTTTTTCCTTTAGCCTCAGGATGGAGAGAGACTCGCAGAGCTCGGCTATAGTTGGGGGTGAACTCCTGTGAGTCTGGATTTCCTTTGGCCGTTGGTTTTGCCTCGCCCCATGGTCCTGCATGCGTGCCTGGACCAGGCTGACCAAGCAGTGCTTGGCATGAGGAGACAGAGCAGCCGTGTGGCTGTGCTCAGGGTTGAGTGAGGGGGAAGCAAGGAGTGGAAAACAGGTAGTGGGATACAAAGGAATCAAGCTCAGGACCTCACAAATTGCATCAGAGGTCTTGCCCTGTGTTTGGGCTTGTATCCCACACCAACTGCAGGTCGGACTTGGCTTATTTTCTGAGCTAGACCCCTAGTTTCTAATATGGGCTCCCCTCAAGCCTATTCTCTTTTGCAGCTGTGTGAGCACACTGTCACCTCTCCTGAGCCACTGCAGAGCCAGTGCTGCAGTCAGTCCCAGAGGGCTGCAACTTGGCTTCTAGAGAGAAGAGCTTCTGCTCTGGAGCAGCAATCCACCCTCGCAACACCGGCCAACCTGCCCAGCCCAGCCCAGCCCTCTGGCCAGTCCATATTGCTGCCATGAAGAGCAGGGACAAAATCAGGAACACAAGTATGAGCCTTCAGTGATAGGAATGCTGTTTTTTACCAGTGGGACACTTCTCTTGGCAAGAGGAGCACGTGCTGTGCACATCATTAGGGCAACAGTGAACACATATTCCCCAAGCATTCATCCCCATCTGCTCCCCAGCCCATCTCTACCACAGCTGGGTGCCCTCGGTGCTGGAAGAAGTGGAGGGAGGGTTTCCTAATTTCTCTCCTTGTGCTGCATGCTAGAGCCTGCTCCAAGTAGCACGGTGTTTCTGGTGAGCAAAGCGGACAAACTTGGAACTCAATTTGTTCAGAAGAACATTTTGAGTTTGTAACAGTAGCCAGGTTGTTTTGCAATAAATTCTTTCAGCTTAAAAATTAATACCAAGAATAAATACCTTCTTATGCACTTCTCCTATGTGTTCAACCCATCAACATAAGGATTTATAACCTTCTTAACAATTAATATCCGTTCTCCGTGCAGTAACTTCTTATTATAGTAGGCTTTTGTCTTCATACCTGAACATTTTTTAAATAGCGTTTGCTGGGTGTACTATGATTTCCTGATAAAAGACATTAAGCCTGAATCTTGCCACTAATTCTGCAAGATGATCACTGTATTTCAGCCACAGGCTTTGATATTGTCATTAAATGTACAAAAAAGGATGCTAATTCCTTAGCTGTGCCTGCTCAGCACACACAGGAAAGGCTTTCAAACACAGGCCAAATAAATAAGTAAAATACAGGTTGACATGGAGACCAGTTTATTAGCTCCTCAGTAAGTACATTTGTAAATAAATGTGTCTCTTGTGTTTTCTCAATATTTGAAACAAGATGATACAGAGAAGGGCACACAGCCTTCAGCCCCGTGAGGCTTGACTGTTGCATAGTCATAAAATAAATGTCTAGCTGTTGCTTTTCACTTCAAGTATCAACTGTGTGGAAAGCTACATAAGGGCCTACAATCAGTTGTTTAATCAGCTTTAAATAATAAAATAAAAAACCCCCACAGACATTCAGACAACCTACTTGTGCGTAACTGATATGCTTGATTTGTGAGAATTATGAGCAGTAATCATATTATCATTTCCATTAGATTTTTCTCTTCCACACTTTTTATAACTCAAGTGATTCATCTAGTAGATGAATATACAGACACAGACAAATACTTCAAAATGGTTTTTTGGAGCTGTTTATGTTTAATTTGTCACATAACGAGTTCATCTCACCTAATTTTCCAAGAGCTGAAGTTGTTATTACAAACACAAAGACATAAAGATCGTCATGGCCATGGAGTAGATGAGGGAAGAAGAAACTCGGCATGGGAAAAGGAGGGTAAGAAACAGCAGTGCCGAAGGAAGGGTGCAGCGTGAGAAGAAATGAAAAGGAATACTCACATTGAAAGAGAGGGCTTAGGCATTTCACAGATGATACTTGCAAATTGAGAAGGATCTGGCACAGATGAGGTAATGACAGGAGACAAGCGCCTCGCTGAGGAGTCCAGCTGGTCAGGGGAACACAAAGCTGCCTCAACTGTCAAGACTTGAGGGTCACATCATATGTCATTGGAAAGATCAGTTCCCCAGACTGACAACAAATCCAGCGCTCTTATTCAGGACCTTTAAAGTTGAAGCCGGTGTTGATCACTTGCACCTCAGAGAGGGATGAAGGTCGACAACTGGAAACAAGAACTCACAACGCTTTAGTTATCTTTTGTGTGAAAAATTCCTAGACTATTATTAATTTCTGATGATACTTGCAAGCAGTAGAACTCATTCATTTTTTAAGTTTTGCTTATTTGCAGTGAATGGATCTGTTTCTCAGCTGGGTAGCTGCATTCATTTTGCAATAATGGTGTTTGTTTGACATCTGAGAAATTAACAATGCAAATGCCTCTGCGTCTTCGTAGCACATTTAAAATAAAATATCTTCTCATACAGAATTGATGGCACGACTGTAAAAAGGGCTCCATAATAGTGGAAACATTTTTCAAAAGCCATTATAGTGTTAGGCACTTAGATGTGATGGGATTTTCTCTTGGGGCCCAGCTCTACCCGCACTGCCCAAAAAAAAAACCCAAAACCCCAAAAAGCCTGGGAATATCTGTGCCACTCTATGCTGCAGTTTTATTCCTTCTCCCACACCTACCTGCTCTCAGGGCCGCCCGTGCCTCTGCCTGCTCCCTCGGGCAGGCTGCCGTGGTGGAGGCAAGCCCGTGCCTGCTGGCCCCTGGGCAGCACTGGTGGCTTCCCCTCTCTCCTACAGATGAGGATGTCGGCTAGCAGATACCCCCAGGGGACCCCTGGGCACCCTAAGGCTGGGCACTTCAATAAATAATGTCACGGCGTTATGCTTTATAATTCAGATCCATGCTCTAACACAAGAAGCGCACTGACAATAAATGTGGGGATTTTTTACCCCTATGTTTACAAATAAAAGGCTGAAAGTGTTTAACAAATGCTGTAAGTGGGGAAGAAAAGAAGAACAAAAAGTAAACTCTTGAGACTTTACTCTCAAGTCTCATTACTTTTAAGCAAATCTTTTTGAGGGGAGGGGAGACCGAATGTAATCTATTGGCACACAGAAAAAAACAGTGCATTACTTTCCTGCCCTGGCTGACAGGAAGGCCCACAACGATTCATACTGTACGGCTTTTTGTTGACCTCCAGTTTCTATAACCCATTTATGCCTGCTCATTTCTGCATTTTCTTTGGTTCATAACCATGAGGAAAGCCCTTTGTTTACAAGCCATTGATAAATTGTCATTTACAGGAGGCAATAACTTCCTTAAAAATTTGCATAATGTTTTTACTGGTCATTTAGGGCTGTTGCATATTATATTAAACATTAAATGGCAGATTTTTATTATGCATTAAGCCTCAAATAGTATTACAAATCCACCAGCCTCACTGGAATACTTTCTGTTTCCTGAAATTTAATTGTGTTGCAAGCCAAGGCAGCTCATAAGCTTCAATAAGCCTCATTACTAAATTGGGATGTTGAACTGGCTATTTCAGATTATCACTAAATAAAACGGACACATCGTATTGCCAGCAGGCCAGCAAGGACCGAGGTCATGGGAAAGAGCTTCAAAGACAGACCGAGGAGCAGCCCAGTTTGAAAAGCACTTTAAAGACTGTCTTCAGATCTTCCCTCTGCCTCACAAGCTCTGGCATTGGGAGCAATGCATGCAGACATAGAGAACGTGGGCATAGCCTCCAGAGACATCAGAGTTCCTCCAGGAGGTTCCCCTGGGGTAGAGGCATATAACCGGCTGTAGGATGATGCTCAGGCTAGCGCAGGAATAGCTGCTGCCCAGACAAGTAGGGGTAAAGAGGACTTTGGGAAATTGCTCCTTTTTTTCTGGGAATGCGGGTCGCTGGGGCTAGTAAATCAAGAGAGGCTACCACTGATTGCTGGTGTCGCCTGAGATCTACTTCAGGAGCCATTAAGTCACTTGAAAGTCTCTCATGGAGGTTGGATGGCTTTGAGTTAGAGCCCAAGGGCAGGTTTAGCTTCAGTTTACCTGGCAGTGTGATTTGTACTCATAGAAGTAACTGGCCTCGATAACAAGTGCTCAACTGTCATGGACCAGCTCACTGCTTAAATTAACTTGCTCAGCTGGACTTTCAAATAAAGCTGTTTTAAGAATGCAATGTACCATAGAAAGCAATTTGTTTCTTTAAGATTTAGTACCAACTGCCTAGGTTGATTTTGATTTTAGAGAAGGCAGCAACTGGTAAAGTGGGTAATTTGAAACTTAACATATTTCTCCTCCCTAAGATCCGAACACATTAAAATTAGGTGCAAAGTGCTTCTAATTTGTCAATCATTCCTCATGTAATTTTATTCCTCCAAGAAAATTGCCTGGGAGAGTGTTTCCTTTTTCCTTCATCTCCTTTCACCGCACCATTCATTTGACTTGAACCCAGTTCAGGCAGGCAAGCAACACCCCCGCACCCACCTTCCCGTCGTCTCCCATCGTGCCGGCTGCTGCCTCCACATGACACCTTTCCCTTGCCATCTGCAGAATAGCTGTGTAGACAGGGTAAAGATAAAAGGGCAACTGAAAGAGCCTTCCGTCCAAAAGACAAACTCTGATTCACATCTACAGTTAAAATAGCCTTAGCAGAGGAAGGAGGGGAAGTATCCCAGTGCCTCTGAGCAAAAAAAATGTTTCGGCTGTTATTTCCCATAAAGCCTGATAAGTGCCAGAAATGGCACGAGGCAGCCTCTTCCTGTGAAGTTTCCACCTCATGTCTATAGCAAAGAAAGTTCAGATAGGTTTCTGATTTAGAGCCATCAAAAGTATATGCAGCGCAACATAAAACCGAAGCAAAACACATCTGTTCTTGGGGTTTGTCAAAAATGCTTACATTTACATCAATTTCACAGAGCAGTCTGGAAAGGTTCATAAAATCCCAGCCCAAGTTCCAGGGCTGCATTTCATGCAAGCTGTGCAGAGAGATACAGATACGTAGTTATCAGCTTGCTTCAAAACGAGCTCATGTCAAACAAAACCAGAAGGCTGGATGAAGCTCAGAGTCATGTCAAGTTACTCAGGGAAAACCTGTGCTAAGCAAGCCCGCATTCCAGCTCTGCTCCAGCTCCAGCAAACAAACGTAAGGAGTGTTTAACTGATCCACCCTCTGGAATTGCAAGAGATCAGCCTACCAGTAATGTGCAATTGTGAGAGAATATATTTATCTATGGCTCAATCATAAATTCTGCTCAGAATTTAAATGTACCGCTGTTATTTACAATTCAAGACCTCTAAGCCAAGCATGAACTACTTTGATGATTTGATAGCAGCTGTCTTTTCTCAAATGCAGGAGCTCTGGCTTTGCTGTAGTGGATTGATTTCTCTCTGAGAGTGGCCAATATCAGCTGAGGGTAAAAATACCCCGGTCTGCTACTATAGTAACAGGTGTGCAACGCTACGGATGGAGGGATGCAAGAAAAAAAAGGAGATGGAAGAGCAGGAGAAATTCCTTCTGCGAATTTTCTTCCTTTTATATTTCTTTATAAGCTGAGCTTTGGGTACGAGTGCTTGTAACTACAGATGTAAGACGCAGTGCCAGAATCACCCCTAAAATTCATCACTAGGTTTGGCTCCTTGACCTCTCGGCAGTGGGGGACGGTCATCGGCTGATTACACTCCGCATGAAGCAGCATTACTTGTCATAAATTTAGCTGCCATTGATGCCCCTGAGTGACCTCATGTTTCTTGTGTTACGTGCTAGTTAGGCAAAAAAGACTCTAATCAGTTAGTGCCACACTCTTCAGGCTTAACCCCTGCCCCAGGGAGGTCCTGCCTGCTCCCTGCCCGTGGCAGGTGGATGATGAGCACAGAGATGTACTAAGCAGCTTGCTATGTGGCACCACGAATACTCTTTACTCATAAAATGTCTTTTTTTTTTTTTTAAGAACAGAAGTAGAAGAAATGTAGTGATGTTGGATCACTAGAATCCCGAACCAATTTCCCTAATTCTCTTCCTTTTTAGAAGCTGGTTGCCAGAATTTATCAAGCACATGCAGCCTTTTAGGTTGGTAAAGGATGCCACAAAAGGGCAAACTTAATTCTCCCCTTTCTCTCTTACGCTCTCTACCATTGATTTGGGGAAAGACAGGTCACTTGAGGGAACTCCTCCCAGTTGCTGCCCATCCATAGCCCGTTGGCATAAACAACCCTTAACTACCGCACACACCACAAAGGCAGCAGAGGTGCAGAGGAACGAGCCACACTCCATCATGCCTCGCGCATCAGCAGCAGAAACCATTTCTGCAGCAGGAAGAACAACATAGCTTGGTTTTCAGACGCTGGATTTACCCTGCAGCTCTGGCAGAGGAGGGAAAAAGGGGGGGGGGGGGGGGGNGGGGGGAGAAAAAAAAATAATCAAGTTTTGATTTTTAAAATGAGCAAATTGATGTGGAAGTCACAGATGGTGAATAAATATGGGGCACAGAATTGTCATTTGGCAGCCAGTTCTCCTGACCAATTTAAGAGGGATATGCTGTTATCTAGTTTGGTTCAGGGAAAATATATTCTGGGCAGCAGTTAGCCAGTTAAGAGGCCTCATTGTTTCATAAAATATATTTGGGTTTGATACAAACACAATTAATTCAGCTTTCTAATATTGTGTTTGAACCAAACCCAAAATCTGTGTTGTGAACATTTATTCTTTTATGTCATTTATTGGTTCCAGGTTCTTTTCTGAAGGCTTAGATTTAAAATGGGATTTGCAACAAAGAAAGAACATTTGGGGTGACTTCAGCTGGTGCAGCAAACTCCATTCTTATGCACTGTTTTGAGATGTGCCTCCAAATTATCTGACAAATGATATGTTCCAAATTAAGTCCCTCATTACCCATGCTTTTCTATTGCTAAGTGCTGCGCAGCATTCTTCATTATTATACCACTGTATTTTGGGGACTTATTAGGCTTTGCTTGTTGGGTCTAGCAATTGAAGCACAGGATTTGAATCAGGCGTAGCACAGCCAGCAGTTCTGCCAGCCAAATCACCCCGCAACTGCATTTAAACTCTCACGCTTTGGTTTCCCAAGCGACAGCCTTTGAGGAGATAATGATCTTGTGAAACACCACCAAGATCTCCAGCCCTCCCCATCCAGAGGCTTCTTTTCCTCCCAGCTGTCCGCACAGATCTCCTTGGGTTTGTTTAGGTCATTGGTGCTTTGGGTGCTGAAAGCAAAGGATATGGCAAAGGAGTTGAAATGCGTAACAGCTTTTCCAGGTGAAGGAATAGCTTGTTGTCTCCCATCTCATCCTGCCGAGAGCTGCAGAGGCATAAGGAGCTATTTGGCAGGACAGGCTGCGCAGTGGGTCTTGCTTTGCTTCCAGGTGAGTGCCCTCCCGGTCGGCAAGTGCTGTGAAGCCCGTCATCACTTACTACTGCGTGCGGCTGCTGCGCAACCCAGAAGGCATCAGCCACCACAAATAAGCGCTGGTCCTCGCCCTGCAGATCAGCCCTGCCTTTGCTTTCCAGAAGTGTTGCTTAGTCAATGGCTTCTGTGAAATCCTATTTTCCAACATACAGCACACAAAACTTTCTGTGGTTCTGAGTTAGGCCAGGTTCAGCATCCAACTTCTCTGAGTTCAATTGCCAATTACTGGCACTACAGATGACAGAGGGGAAAAAAAATCAAATCTCCACTTAGACATCAGTCCCCTCCTCCACATCTGTGTAACTTTAGGGAGAGAAAGGAACTGGGCATAAATATTTCAAGACTATGCTTGGGCTTTCCATTCACGTTAGGGACCCCACGGTGTAAAGTTCTGCTGCAGATCCCTCTCTGCAACCAGAGTGAACGGAGCTTTTTAAAGCAAATGAACAAAGCCTACTCTGCCATACGTTATCCCTCATCTGGTGGTAAATCAGGACTGTTCATATCATTGCTGACTTGCAAAACACATCCCTCCATCCCAGACATAAATGTTAATTAGCGAGATTTCTGCTTCAAATTAGTGACGCCAAAGCACTTTGAGATCCACACATGAAAAGAGCCACAGAGGCCAAAGTGTTACTTACTGTTCTCTTTGGTCACGGTGTTTGAAATAGATATTCTTTAATAGCTGTGTTTTCTCCTACCAGGTAGTTTGTAAATGTGCCCTGGTGCCCAGCCTCCTTCAGAAACAGACGGCGGCAGGAGCAGAGCTCTTTGAAGCTCCTCCACAATTACAGTCCTGTGCTGGAGAGGGGGAGTGGGGTGTTAAGCAGAACTAGAGAGATTAGGACTTTCAGAAAAGCCTTCAATGAGAATCTTTGCCAAGTCTAAGATACATATCTAGTTTATTCACTATCTCCAGACATGAAAGCAACTTCTGATGATATCTTCTCTGCTCACCACATTATCATACCAATGATAAAAAGGCCAGTCAAGCTTCCTGGCTTTGCAACTCATGACGTAATTATTAATATTTGTCTGTTTTCCCCTCCCTTAGGTGGCTGTCCGTACGAAGGAGAGCTCACGGAGGGCAGGCAGCCGAGGAGGGGCGGAGAACAGCACAGGTGTACCAGCCCGGCCGGTTGCACCACGCTCTGCATTAACCCAACCGCGGTGAGAACAGGGGGGAGCTGCTCCTCAGATTCCCTGGTGTAGGCGACAAGGGGAATGCGCTGTGCTCAGTGCCAGCCACATCTCTCGCAGGACACGCTATTACCATGGCTACAGGGATGGAGCCAGGAGACAGAGCACTCCACGTCATCGAGTGCTTAGCCTTGAAACGCCAAAACACCAAACAGCCTCCGAGGTCGCATCGACCCACACAGGTGAGGCATGTTTGCACCTCTCCACGCTAACAGGTTTTCCCAAGCTCATTGCATTCACGAAATACCTCAGGAAGCCATGTCAGGGAACTGCTATTGTGTCAGGTGGTGTTAATCATCTCTGCGTGATCTGGAAAGGTAGGAGATGCTGCACACAATGGAAAGGAGACGGTGAGATGTATATCGTGCTGGTTCGGTAATGCAAGGTGCGAAAAGTGCCTTCTGCAATAAAGAAATAATAGTAGTTAGCATTAATTGCAGGTTTAGAACTAGGGAATCCTGCTGGGTTATACACATATGGCAAGCGTCTTCTACACTTTGTGGATGCAGAAAGGAAAACATGAAAGGGGAAGGGTTGCCTGCAAGTGCACACCAGGACAGATAAAAATAAAAGTTAAAAAATAACTTTTTGCAAGTACAGTCACATTTTCAAACCTTAAATGCTTTTTGTTTTAAAAACAAAAAAGTCTGTTTAGATTCCAAGATTAAATGTTAACCGTGTAAACTTATTATAATCTATTACACACCTTAAACTAAAAGTGCTCTATCTGCATGTCACATGCTTGTCACTGTAGATAAGAGGAGGTCAAACAAACTAACCTGTCTCGCCCAGAACTNTCTGTCTCACCCAGAACTGATGTTCACAAAAGTGCATAAACTCATGGTCATTTCTGCAGGAACTAAAGGACTATTTTTCTTTATTTCAGTTTATTCAGCTTCTGTAGTACNCCTGTCTCGCCCAGAACTGATGTTCACAAAAGTGCATAAACTCACGGTCATTTCTGCAGGAACTATTCTGCAGGACTATTCTGCAGGACTATTTTTCTTTATTTCAGTTTATTCAGCTTCTGTAGTACTGTGACCAGTCAACTCAGACAGTCAAAAAGTCAGGATCTATTCAATTCAAGAGTATAAATTAAGGGTGAGAGAAAAAGATCGGTCTTTCCTAAAACCACACCAGAAGACGACCAGAAATACTGCCCTCATTCATCATCTTTTACATGCAACACTTTGAGGCACTGTTATTTAACAAATAAGACACATAAGTAAAATACTGCCTTTTTATATCCTTAAGTCCCACTTCCCATGTGAGAAGCTGATTCTCCACTAGTAAAAAAGTATGTCATTTACCATTTTGAAGGTTACAAAATGTAAAAATGAAGAATTGATTAATGTATGGTTAAACAACATACTTGTTTAAATAACTTTGTCTAGGTATAGGGCACTCTTCTAGCTCACAGCAAACAAAAAGGCCATCTTGAATGTCAACCATCTGTTTACTAATTATGTGTCAAAGTTGTCAAGGTTTTCCATGATTTTTTTTTTTTTAATTAATAGTATATCTACACCGTAAATTGTCCATCCATCCAGGCTTGAAATTTTTCTCTGAATACCTTCATACCCACGTTGGAAACCCTAAATTCCTAGGCTGCACATGGCTCACGCTGCTCCTGTCCTACTGACGTGAGCATCTCAACCAGTTCCTGTCCCCATCCCGCTGCGGGGCGGTCACTGCTCAGCGCCGTGGAGCACAGCTCAGACACACACCTGCCTGCTCCAGCAGTCCTGCCAAACCCCTTCCTGCACTTTCCAACCCTTCGGAGCACTCTCCCTTTTAGTCCTGTGCTCAGCAGAAGCCAAGAGGTACTTAATGCCACCCCGTTTGGCACCTTCACTCTGGGCTGACTATTTCAGGCTGCCAATACAAGCGCAGCAGCTCCAAACTGCCCGGCCGTGCCAAGAATTCGCTCCCTCGTGTGCAGTTCGCCAGCCAGAGGCAAATACATGAACTTTAGAGATTATCCAGAGGGAATATTCCAGGAATTTAGATTTCAGCCGCAGCAGTAAGACCATACATCATTAAAGCTGCCTCTCCTGCCAATGTAAAAAGCAAACATCGATGATTTAAATCACAGTTCCCTGGTGGCTCACTTAAATCACTTGGATGGAAATCAGTCCACCTTGTCAATCTGGAAGAGGTAGAAATGGAAGTTGTGGATTCATGACTCCCAGGTCAACACTCTGCATCGGATGTGGACCAGGTGACAATAAATCCTGCGAGGCACAGTATATAATAAGCAGTTTTATGAGGTGTGGCACTGATGAAACCTGGTTCCTACAGTTGTGTGTGTTGTGTTTGGAGTTTCTGTTGTCTGTGAAGTGTGACTATTGACCAAAGCTTTTCCTGCAGTCATGATATGCAACACCATGCTCTTCAGTGTCTTGTGAGGGTTAAGTTCATGAATCAGTCTCTCATTCTGTGAGCACTTTGGCATCTTTCTTGCTTTTTTTAACCTGCCAGCCAAGAAACCTGCACAAGATATAAGGGTGGCATTTGCATTTGTAAACCTTGTGCATGGGGTGACACTCGGAGCCAGGCAGCATGGGACAAAGTGACTTGAAAGTGTGATGGCACCTTCCCAGGAGCAGCTCAAGCTGGACACAGGCAGCCCTGGACCCACGTGCCCATACACATCTCGGGATGCTCTGGGCAGGTGTGGGCCCCAAAACAGGTATCTGGTCCCCCTCACTGAAGCGCTGTGCAGGGCAGAAGTGTTAGCAGAGGTGGTCTGCGCTACAGAAAACCTACTGTTTGGCTGGAGCAGCCTAAGGAAGGTTGGCAAAGGGCAGAAACACTCCTGCCTCTCTAGAGGTGAGCAACCGATGCAGACAAAACCCAAAATCCTTTCCACGCAAAGTCAGACCAATTCCTCATTTCCCTCGAGCGAGCGGAGCTCTGCCAGCTCACTGGCACACAGACATGTTTAAATTGGTTTGAATCTTTACGGCTGTACAATAACCAACAAGTGGCAGAACCGTGTATGCATGTAACAGAGATGCGTTGGCTCCACGTTTTCCTGCCTGTTTGATTTCTCTGAAAGCAGCAGATTTTGTTGCCTGTGTTACCTATAGAAAGAGACAACATTTAGTGTGAAAGCAGGTATCAGAACCCAGCCCCAGTCAAATGCTTTGTGTGCAGGCAGCTGCCCACATTTTGACAAACTTGTTTGACACTTTCAGCACTGGAGAAGCGTTCAAGAGGTGACAGCTGATTTCGGTCTCTGTGGCATTGCATTCTGATCGCTGACATTCACAAGTGCAGTTAAGAAATCTTCCCTGCTTATGAACAAATAAATAAAAAACGGAAGGAAAGAAAATAGAAAGATAGAAGTAATGTCACATCACTGCTCTCTCCAGCACAGGTTTATGGGAGCAAGAGGGAGAAGAGGACACAGACTTAAGTCCCTCTGGCTCTTCTGGCTGCTAAGTTGCCTCGTCCTCTGTTTCACAATGCCGCTGCGGCTGGGGCTGGGACAACATTTAGATGTCTCTCACACTATATAAAAAGCTGATGTAATCTGCTCACTATAAAGAGGAGAAAACTCCACTTAAAACAGTATCCTCAGTTGACAAAAAAGATTTACCTTGATATGCCTAGAGCAGGCTCAGAAGAAATGAGCAGAGATAGCACAGACAGGCGGGTCTTATAGTAAGAATGCGCTTTGTCTGCAGTTGCACTTAAGTGGCTCAGCTCCTTATGAACTGATTTCAACCTCTACTTTTTAAAGTAATAACAGCTCATTAATGAGGATTTTACTTCCTATTAGGGGATACAGCTGGCTCTATTTAGAGAGTCTTCAACCCACGCTTGCGTTCTTTGTTCCACTCAACGCCTTTTTCTCTCAAATCTTTTCCAGTGGTCAAAGGCTAAAAAATTATTCCTATTTGCATTATAGCAAGGGCAGTGATATCACACTTCCTGCAAAAGACCCATCTGCTTTTCTAATGGTTTAAAACAGAGAAAGAAGCCCATCAGCTGGCAAGTGCCCAAGATCTGATAGGTCACAGCATGGGGAAGAGCTTGAGCAAATAACTGGTGCCCTGTCTAAGTGCGATGGGGTCTGCATGTAACGTTTCTTCTATTCTGCTCAAATGGCAGAAAAGCCCATCAACCCTCCCAGTGCCCTGTCCTGAGGTTCGGGGGCTGCCGCCTCACCCCAGGATGCTGAGCCTCGGATGGGTTAGATACAGAAGGATATGGCTTTTACTGAACTAGTCTTGTTCAACTCATTCAACTTCCAGACCTTTAATGACTCACTGAGAGCAAAAGCACTTTTCTCATATCCCTAATACGCAGGGAAGGGTCTGAGTGTGCACACGCCTTCTCCCGCTTTCCTGCTAACGCAGTCCCCTTCACCTCTGTAGCCAGCAGAGAAATACAAGGTCAAAGAACTTTATGGGGGAAAACAAGGTGGGTATTGAGCAGGCTGCATGCGAACACGAGCAAGAGGAAACATGGTAAATTCACGCTGAGACCTTTGAAGACGGGGAGAAGAGGGTAAAATAGAGAAATCTGCAGACGGATACGAAAATAAGTGGGATATGGTTGGAGCCATGAGATCTATTAAATTGAATTTCTGTTTGGTGTAACATCCCTTGTATATGTTAATCGGTATGTGCTCTAGCAGGCTGATTTAGTGTTATTATCAAAAAGGGTTCCTCAGCTGCCTTTGTCAAAGGAAGATTACAAATTATTCCAGATAAGTAATGGAACTAAAGACCTTTAAAACTAATTGGCCATTGCGCAATCCCGTTAATATCCTTTCTTGTCTAACAAAAACTGAGAAGGCAATTAAGGGCAAATACCAAAAAATCTGTACCTGGTCTCTTGCATGAAAATATGATTTATACGCCCCTGGCTTTTTCTACGAAGAGGAAAAAAGATGGCAAATGATCATCCAGCAACAGCCAACATGGCCAAGGAAACTCTAGCCACATACTAAAGCCTGAGTTGGGAGTGGTTTAAGCACCACCCTCTCCTAGGCTTGCTACAGAAAATGGGAATTTCCATAGGGTCTCCATATGAAATAAAGAGCCCTCATATTTATTGAGTTTTGACAAGCCTGAGCTGTATTGTCCTTTGAGATACAGCTGCTTACTGACAGCTCTGAAAGGATTGTCCCTGCCCAGACGAGTCTTGGCGAGACATGAAATGGGTCAGCGGGACCCGGCTGTGCAAACCTGCTGCGTCCCGGTGACAGCTGCTCAGGCTCCCTCAGAAAAGGTGAAAACAGACCTTGGAAAGTGCTCTTAGGCCTCCTGTACCTCCCAGTCATCTTTAATCAACCAGGTCCCAGCTGCTGCTTTATGTTACTGTTAATAATCAGTTGGTGTTTTTTCCATGATATTGTCTCCACGGACATTCTTTCCCCAGTCCTAAATGCCCTCAATGTTGCTATAAAACATAAGAAAACAGGAAAACAAATGAACATGCAAGTCCTTAGCAGGTGGGATCTGAGCAACCCACCCACCACTGCTGGTGAAAGGTGGCGGGTGGCGATAGGCGAATGCTGTTCCAGCTGACGGAGGACGGGCAAGCGATGATGGGGGAATCCCTCCAGAGGCGGCTGAGAAAACAGCCCTTCACAGGACACCAAAGGAATCTGCTCAGCCTGATGCTCAGTTTTACTGTGCCATTCATTCATAAACATCATTTTCTGAGGCAGTTCCTTGATCTTGAGAAACTTTATTCCGCCTTTTACCTTAGCGTGTTACCTGCTTTGTTCACTTGCCTGGCTATCTTAATCTCTCCTAGACGACTCCTATCAGTGGCTAGATCTTTGCTTTTTTAATCCTGTGTTTCATGTTCGCTTGCTCAGTTAAAAGCAGGACAGAGTCAGTCTGACAATTAGAAGATACCCCTTCGACCTCACCGCCGAGCTCCACCCTCCAGCCATGAGCACCTTCTTGTGCTGCTTTCCCGAGCTAGAGGTTTCAAATTCATGTTTGTCAAATTTGGACAAATTTGGACAAATTTGATTTTTTTTTTTTTTTTGCTTTGGACTGCATCCTTATGAACAACACAGATGCATCAGTTCTACACATCTACATCAGGTCTACACATACATACAGATGCAAGAGGAGGTGTGCAGCTTTGGGGTTCACAGCCTGCACCAAAGGCTGTCCCCAGCACCGGCGGGGGGGCTGCCAGGGATGAAAGGGGATGGCTCAAGGACATCACCCCATGAGCTGGCTCTGGCCACGGCAGGCCCTTGACGGACCACCCAACTAGCTGGTAGAAACCACGTGCAAGCATAGGGATTTCTCATCTTGCAAATGAGATAAGGTAAGATTAAAAGCCGAGAGATTAAGCTACTACCTCTGCTAGGTCTTTAAAGTTGCCTAATATGGCATGGTTTTTTATTTTATATCCCCAAGCCACAGCAGTCTCCTCCTGAGTCCAAAGCTTTTGCATTTTCTCTGAAGTGCTGGGTTTGCCTGATAGCCTGGCTAAAACTTCACCTGTGGGAAGACACCTCTGTAATGTTATGGCAAAACCTCCGTGAGGTTCTTACCCTAAACAAAGTCTGGAATCTCTGTTTCTTCCTAAAACTTGTGACAGAACTAGTACTGAAAAGAACCAAGAGCTGGCAGAGGGAAAGAGCAAAAAAAGCCAAGCGCTGATGAAAGCGCTTTCTCTTCAGTAGGGGGCCTGTGGAGAGGAACATTCGGGACAGACTTCCAGTGGGAACTGCAGCCAGCTGAAATTCATCTGCACCCAGAGGAGCTCCGGCCCCTGCGGCATCTGAGAGCATCGGCCACAACCTCACACAGCCTTTGTGCAGCTCTTTTTTCACGGAAATGGAGTCCACTGAGATTTAGTAAGACCTTGCAGGCAAAATATTGCTCCCTAAACACATTTGCCCCCCCGCCAATGCTACCGTGTTTTTCATGTTTGCGATAAAAAGCCACCCATTTTGTTGTTGTATCAGTGTCTTGGCAGCAAGTCTTTGCTGCTCGAGCAGTTAGTCAGCCATGGCACCTCTCAACGTCATTGTAAGGGCAAACAAACACCGAAATGCATTACAGAAAAACTGCTGCTGCTCGGAACCCAGGTGGGCATTTACATCTAAAGATATACTTTGTCTTTTATGAATTATTGCTTTTTACCAGGCTGCGTTTTCCATATGAAGCAGAATCTTCAAACTCCCTAGTAAAAGGGATCTTAGGAAATCTCATTTAAATTTCAAGGACCTCTTAGGGATAGTTGCTAATGGTTATGCTAATTGGCATAGGGTCTGAGTGACAGTTATGTCCTGGAATGATTTGCAAATCACATTTTCTTGGAGCTTATTAGCAGACTCATTAACTGTACAACAGTACATTACTTTCAGAAATTCAGATCTAAGCAGAAAATTAAAATTATTTGCTAAATGACCTAATAAAATCGAGTAAAATATGCTGAGAAAGTGAAAACTGAGGTGTATCAAGACTCCAGAATTTGGCTAAAAATAATCTCCATTTGCCATTGATGTTCACCCCTCCTCCGGGAGTAGTTGTAGCCCAGGTGAGACTCAGTTAGAAACCTCTTCAGATATGAAAACAAATGAGCTCGAATCAACAGTAGCAAAACCCAGCATGTCACACCCAGAGCTGGCATTAAGATTTACGGCAGAATTGGCCAGCAATGCATCCTGCCGTCCCTCCTCCATGGCTCCATTTCTCCTTCCCTCTGATCCCCCAGGCAATCAAAACCCCAAACTTTCCTGCTTCCCCAATGAAATCCATTTGCAAAGGTATTTATAATAGCAAAAAGTCTTCTTTGAAGTCAAAAGAATGACGTGAAGGAATGAGAGTCCAAGTATTCAGGTCTACTTACAGGTGAGACAGGAGACGCTATGAAATCTCTAACCTGGTTAAGGTATGTTATCCAATCTTCCTCTGTGTGAACAAGATGTTGCCCAAACTTCACAAAATTCACCTGCAAAACAGTTTAATGAACATATGTTTAAAATTTTACAAAACTATCAGTTTTTCATGCTATTCAGAAATAAACATTGCAGCATATGTAATATATACGTGTATTTCCACATGTTTAGAATATATTGTGTAATGCCAAGATACTTAGTGCCAGGTTTTTGAAGGAAGGAGAATTTGGTTTATGATTGTATGCGAGCATGTAACATTGATGCTCCAAATCCAAGTTTGCTAGCAGGCAAATCCTTGCACGTTTGATAACTACGGACTGAAGACCCAGATCTGCATTACCACCTGCCAACACACCACACAGCGTTGCCCTAAACTTCTGCCCTCCAGATCTGAGTTTTGAGAGCCAGGAGTAAAATTTCCAGCACCAGTTTGCACCCTTCTGGTTTTTTTTTTTATTATTTTTATTTCTTGGCTCTCCAGGTGTAATAGTAACCAATAGTATTTTAAGGGACTTCAAAGTCTTTTTTGAGGACTTCAATGCAAAAATCACAAGAAGGGCTGGGCTGGATCATATACACTCTCCAAGGCACACAGAGATCAGAAATTTCTGTTACACTTTCAGGGAACCTGGTCTTTGCCTCATATTCAGAAAGAAAATGTGATTTCTTTTGGTTCTGGATTTTATTGAAAACTCTTTAAATAGCTCTACTTCAGAAAATCTTGAGCTGTAGCAGGAATAACTGATGAGTGTATAGCTTTCTTGGCACACTGAAGTGCTTGAAAAATTCTCTCCAGTTCACCGTTTCTCACAGGCATTGTTATATTTGCAATTTATGTCGGGGTGAATAAAACACATTCCGGCTCATGACACCTGGTGGTTGGATTTTTTTTTTAAATGCACATAACAGCAGGTCTTAAATAGAACCCATGGGATTTTTTTTTTTTCACTAAAGAAATCTCAAACCAAAAGAAGCTCTTTGAATTTAAACGTGCTCGTCAACCTTCAAAACTTTGTTTTACAAAAGAAGCAATCTGATAAGATTGAAGTGATCTACAATGAAATGCTTAGCTTTTTTTTTTTGAACTGGCATTTCAAAAGAAGCAACTTTTGAAATAAAAGGTTTAAAAGACAGAAATTAGAATTAAATATTTTGATGTCATAGAAACAATGGCTTCACATGAAAAAATACCTTCAACTCTAGTGCTTTGGAACTGAGACGTTGAACTTGTGATACTCTCAGTAAACAAGAAATCTGTCTCTTCAAAAATGTTGGTTTTGAAGTGTCCCATATTTTTAGCATTCAGATATAACACNACTCTAGTGCTTTGGAACTGAGACGCTGAACTTGTGATACTCTCAGTAAACAAGAAATCTGTGTCTTCAAAAACATTGGTTTTGAAGTGTCCCATATTTTTAGCATTCAGATATAACACTTCACTCTTACCCACAGTGTCCTTTAAAAGGCAGCAGACCTGCTCCAGAAGAGCTACTGCAACTCATGGACACAAGCCAAAACTGGAGAAACTATTGGGGAAAAGAAGAGTCATGAACGATGGAGAAGTCACCCCTGCCACATGTCCTGGGATGGACGTATCCTGGGCGGAAGCAGTGGTGTGACATGCCTTGCTTTTAAAAAATATAGGAAGGTCCTTGCCTGAGAAGCTGGTGTCACTCCTAGCCTGGGAGGGGTGGCTGCGTTGGAGGTGGGCACACCAGTACTATTCANAGGAAGCAGCGGTGTGACATGCCTTGCTTTTAAAAAATGTAGGAAGGTCCTTGCCTGAGAAGCTGGTGTCGCTCCTAGCCTGGGAGGGGTGGCTGCGTTGGAGGTGGGCACACCAGTACTATTCAGCCCCCCTCAAAGTCACCTCCATCTGGGCAGTGGCAAGGTAAGCTCCTGTGTTTGTTGACTTGCAGGTCCCAGTCCTCAAGAGGACGGTGGCAATTCTACATTACCATTTCTTGCCACCATGAAGTCAGTGCGATATAACCTCACTTTTTTTTCACGTCCAAATCCAACTCACCTTCTAACCCGAGGAAATCCACACCATCCTGCCCCCTTCATCTCAGCTCTGGTGACAGAGGCTGGAGGTTGACCTCCAAGCTGTCAGAACTCTGGTCGCAGTACCTTTGCCTCCCCCCAGATACATGCCAGGAAGCACTGAACAAACACATCTGGATGTCTGGAGAAAAGGCACCACCATGCCATGAAGAGGTCTTACTTTTCCACCACTTGTGCAGGTCGCAGGTACATCTTTTTTCTTCAGGTCCTTTCCCAGACCATTAGATTCAGCGTGGAGAAAGGTTAACCGGGGCCTGTGGTAGGGCCATGGGTCAGCACGCACAGATGTCTACTGACAGATGCACACTGAAGTCTACCGATGTCTACTACTAGTGTCCCACCTACCTTTCCTATCATAAAACTATATGTAGGTCCTGTGAGGATAATTTCTGGTAAGTCTAACTGCACTCAAGTCCAGAAACTGTGTTTTCATCTCAGCAGGTCCTCTGAAAGCTTTTTCCTGAAACTACAGTGGAAATACTGTTTTAATCAACATATTATTGTTCATTTTAATATGGTCCAAATTTAAAGTGCTTACAAGCTAGTGAGCAATCCCACCTGGGGGAGCTGGAGATGTCAAATCATTAAAAGCATTAGTGGAAAGAAGGGAAAAGAGGCTCTAGGGAGATTTTCTCTTTAGAAAAACCCTCTGCTTTTGACAAAATTTGTCGTATTTTCCCCTGCTAAACAAGGAAATCTCCTATAGTAAAGAAC
>RSEF01000020.1:3484530-3497667 GCA_003993805.1 Himantopus leucocephalus
GAGATTTAGCTGTGTTGTGATAAACAGAAAAGAGTATCTCCAGGTACCTCTTAGCACTGCGTGCGATAGGAAGCACAGGCGCATGGGCCTTGCAGTGTGGTGTGTGCTGGGGAGCAGCGTGAGGATAGCGGGCAGCAGGACCACACCAGGAACGAATTAACAGCATAGATGGACGTTGCCTCAGGATTCAGACATCCCCCAAACCAGGCTGGACTGAGCATGGAAATTTTGGCCAAAAACTGGTCTGAGCTGCTACGAAAAAAGGGTCAAAGACAAAATGTTTGGCTGCAAGTCTGAACCTTCCTGGTGCTCTGTGAGCTGGATGTAGCATTTCTGCTTGACGTTTCCTTGGGCACGGTGAGCAAAGAGCAGCGCAGAGGGTGACAAGAAGAGAGGCACACCATCTGCCTGGCCCTGCCTCTTCTCCCAGCAGCCAAATAAGAACCACAGGCAAATAGAAGCTCACGTCCTAGGAGTGAAGGAAAGCTAGGATGACAAATTATAATAGGAGGAATATTCAACTTCTTCTTTAGAATTTCAGACTTGCAATGGCTGAGATCCAAGAGGCCCGGTAGTGCTGTTCAATACCTGCGTCTTTAGACCTGCTTAAGCTTCAGGGGCTGTCTGGAAGTCCATGGAGTCAAAGCAACCACACGACAGAAACTTTCACGCAGTGCCTTTCATCCCGAGCCCTTTTCACATTAGTGACCCAGCTGTGTCTCCAGATGAGTTTCCATTTGGCTTCAGAAACTGCTCAGCATGTTGGAAAATCAGCCTACTTGTTTAGGAAACTGCACACAAAGTCGGAAACTCAGCAGTACGCTCCTGCACTTGAAAATGCCATTCTGGCTTGATTTTTATTTCCCTAGCTTTGAAATGGGGACAAAGAAACCTCTAAACCCTGCACAGGTCTCCCAAATTGAATTGAATGGGAGGGGCTGGTGCCGGGGCACTGGGGCTCCGCAGTGGCAGAGGAGGCGGTCACCCTGTGAGCACCCTTCAGTCCTGGATTTCACACGATCTGATCTCAGTCCTGGCACAGACTGACTGGGGCTACTAGTTTGCTTCACGAGACCCCCAGTTTCCCAACATTTTCACTCAAATCTGTGAGCTACAGCCGCTGTTTCAAGGCATTGCACCTATCTGCAGGCAGCATTATTCTGATAGTTTTACCAGGGGAAAATATCTCAAGCATTCACCCTTTTAAACGCGTACCCCAAGTATTTGCAGCCCGTCCTGCCAGCTGTTGGCGCTTTTCCCTGCAGTCACATCTTTCCACTATATTCTGCGCCTGTAGTAATAAAAACAAGGCAATAATTTAGCTCCCATGATTGTTGTACTGAAGTTTGTTTTTTATCCCAGTCTCTTATCTTCTCCATTCAGAGCCAACGTATCTTATTACTTTGCAGCAAACATGGTCAGAGATGAAAGATTCTGTCATATATTTTCCTTCATATTAAACCACAAGGCTTTATCCTTCTCTTTCATTTTTCAATCTTGGACTTTATTGTTTCTGACTATCTCTGCCACATGTGATTTTGGCTTTTGTGCCGATGTGAATATGTGCATTTCTCTACTTAGCCTCTTTATCACAACCAAACAAGACTGGGAGCACTTAAAAATAACTGGCCAATGGATGATGCTTCATCAGTTATTCGTTGCAATAACCTTACCAGGGCAGACTCGGGGTTATGCAGATACCAGAATAAAACATTTCTGAACACTTGCAGTATTTCTACACATTCTCTTTACCTGTTTCATACATGAGTGTGCCACAGCAGGAAAAAAATGACCTAGAAACTGTAGCACCAGGCCAGATCCTGCCCATGCCAGCACAGGGGAATGGACCCAGAGGACAAGAACTCAGGCAGGACTCGGCAGAATGCTGTGGGACTGGCTAAACTGGATCACATTCTCCTCCTCATATCAGCAAAACACAGACCAGCTGCAGGTAAGGATTTAAATTCTTGATCATTCAGTAGCCCAGTTAATTATTTCCCCCTCTATCTTCTCCCTTCAGATCTCAGACTTTTCTCGTGGCAAAGGGTTGGGTTTGCTCCAGACTAAGTGAGCATCATTTCTATGCTGCTGAGGGAGAAATGGGGGTCAGAAAAATAATCAGAGTTTTGAAAACTATTTAAGTAACAATAGTTCACCTTTTTAATTTGTACTTTGAAGGTGGAATGGAAGAGAAGCCAGAAAGACCAGGGTGCCTGAAGGATTAGTATCTGATTTGAGTTTAAAGGAGTAATCACATCGCCTAATTTAGTCTCCTAAAGCCAGAAGCCGTATTTCTCTAGATAATCAATGAAACAAGGTGGTTATTCTAGAGGGAGACTCAAGCTGTGTTTGAACCACAAAAGTTATAAGCATTGCCCATCCTTGTCGTATTCCAATTTTTGTTCCTTTTCCACTGCGGTTCACCTCCCTTTCTCTTTTCCAGAAGGGACCTGGGGCATGTTTCAGCCAGATCCTCTTAAGGACAGCCAGCAGACCAGGACAAAGCACACCCATCCTGCCATGTGGGCTGTTTCGGCTCACTTGAGATAAGCAGTGGCTAGAGCCATAGCACAGAAGCCCTGAAGAACTGTCAGAAGACCACTCGCTTGGTCTACAGAGAGCTTAAACAGTGCAAATCCCCACATGCCCCCAACGACTTGGGTTCTGACGTCTCTAAAGGAGATAGGGACAGTGGTTGCACTAATCCAGTGTAGCACTAGTACTCCCAACCATAACTACACCTTGTCCTTGCACAGAAAGGTGCAAGAGTCACATTCTCTCTTTTGGCAGTCTTCCTATACAAGCCCAGAAAGCCAGATATGGCTGAATCCCTTCAGGGTTGTGTTGGCAACAACAAGAGCTCTCCCCTTTTCACATTGAGTTTTGTAGGCAGCGTACAGCGGGTCAGTCCATCACAGCAGTGTGACTTTCATCAGGTAACAACTGTACAGAAGAGAAACTATAGTTCTCCCATGGTTGCAGTGTTCACTGAGCCACAACGAGTCCACCTTTATGTGGTTACTTTGCAGTTGTCCACCCACTGTTTAGTTGGAATGGTAGAAAAGGATACCCAACAGAGAACATCACTGGGTGTGAATTCCTATTCACACCTCTAATTAGTGTCAGTGGAGTCATCAATGGTGTAGTCACATTAATTACATGTGAATGACAGCTACAATAGCTTTGAGAATAGGTACAATTTTACTACAGTGCCAAAAAGGACATACCTTTGACATAACACAAATACTGAATGTATTAAGAAAAAGAATGTGATTTAAATATTTTCATATTAAAACAGAGTACATTACAATAGCAATAGAAAAGATGGCAAAAAAAAGGAAAAACACACTGTAGAAATACAGATAGTACTATGCTGATGGTAATTACTTACCAAAAGTTTCTTACAAGATGGNAAATGTGATTTAAATATTTTCATATTAAAACAGAGTGCATTACAATAGCAATAGAAAAGATGGCAAAAAAAGGAAAAACACACTGTAGAAATACAGATAGTGCTATGCTGATGGTAATTACTTACCAAAAGTTTCTTACAAGATGGGGCTATAAATACTTCCATGGTGGTCATTAAGCCTTCCCAAATCGCATCTGGTAGGCACCATCTGTTCTTCTGGCCTTTGCTGTAAGACGCTGTGTGTGACTTGCAAGCACAAATGCACACGAACCTCTCGTACGCTGGAAGCTGCACGGCCCCGCTTCAGTCTGAGGAGCTGAGGGTGCCCGACACACCTTCAGTGCACAGTGAAGTTGTGCACAGGGCCACCATTGCAATTCAGTCCACAACTGATGGAAAGTCTCCAAAGGGGGATTTAGACCATGCATGGGCTCAGTTGCTATCTCCCTTGATCACGGGAGCTTGGCTGGTCTTCTAACATGGTTCAGTGGCCATGGTTGGGCGGAAGGAGTCTGGGTGGCTGAAGCCCCCTGGCAGTGGAGTCACATGGCAACGTAGGTGTGTATGGGGATGTGTCATGTCAGAGGGTGCACCTACCAGGCAGCGTGGGGCTGTGATGGTAACGCAGGTAGACATCCCCGCAGCGGCTCTGATCTGTCACAGGCAACAAACGAACATGCCCCAGCACGTCTTTCCCAGCCAAGCTAACTGCAGAGATTTGGAAATCTCCACCGCTGGCAGGGCAGGCGAGTCTGAAGTGTTGCCCTTTCCCTGGTTCCTGATTGGAAGAGGACCATTTGCAATTACAGTCCCTTTATGTCATCATGCAAAAAGAAACAATTTCCAAGCGGCACAGAGATCAAAAATCTTGCCACAAACTGCATTCTGCTACTGAATGTTAACAATATTGGGATTTTTATTTTTTTTTTTTTTCAGACCCATTTTCCTGGCCATTAGCATCCCTGGTACTCCTGTGCAGAAGTGCATTACCTCTAACATGGTAGAGCTGACAAGCAGCAAGAGCTGTGTAGTTCCCCGATGGTTAAATCTATAGGAAACCTCTGGTTTTTAATGAAACACCTATGGAGACCTCCATATTAGCCATGGTTTAATGCTCCATAATGGCAGTGAGTAATTTATCTATGAGCAACAGCAACTCCTAGTTCTCTGTGCATTAAGGGTTATTTATGAGGCAATTTTAACAGTTTCACACTGGCTGGTCATTATGTTACTGAAGGCTAACTGTCGGCAGTTGTAGCCTAGGAGGAGAGAAATACTTTCCCTGTCACTGGCTAAGTAGCAAACAATGACGTGGGAGCACTTGCATGTTGGTGTGTGCACAAATGGAAAAAGATGGCAGAAGAAACAGCTCTACAAGAAACCCTCTGCACGGACAACAGAGCCTCATTCTCACCTCACTCCCACTAATTCTGCCCCAATCTCACCCCCTGCAGCTCTCATGGAGGCACCTTTCATCCTTCTCTTCTTGTGTGTGTTTCTAACATTTGTACCGGAGAAGAGGATAGAGAGCAAGGGGAACATAGGGAACAGCCCAGAGATACTGATGAGCTGGAGAGCCAGAACGCAGCATCGCGTGTAGGAGATTTGCTGTGGTCTGGTGAAGGAACAGCTGGTGCAGAAGCTACTGAGGTAGGTAAGTGGCCCAGGACCATGGAGAATGGTCACAAGGTGGCCAAACAAATAGGGATAACACCTTCACTTTCTGGAGCATGCGGAACATTGTACAACCACCTACTTACCACTTCAGCTCCAGGTGTGCGCTGCAGACGGACTGTGGGACCCCAAACCATGACAAAAGAAAGCTGAGGGCACAGCCACAAAGCTGTAACAAAGGCTCTTGTTGCAGTGTGACAGCAGTCACAGGACACTGGCAGAGGAGGATGGCACTGCAGACAGATGCAGAGTGACAACAGGGCAGACAGGGTGGGGTAAGGAGCGTGTAGAAGAAGGTCTGGCCATCAGCTAGCCAGAAGTGACAGTGAAAATATGAGGTTTACCAATGAAGCAGGTGGTGAATTCAGCAGGTGGAAGTGGAAGATAACTACAGAATGGAAAGAGCAAAAACAGAAATAAAAAATAAGAGCTGATGCCACAGACTAGCACTCTTGTGAGGCTGGGATGTTGGTGGGCTGCAGAAGTTGAGGACCCTGCTGCCAGACATAGTCCTTACTACATGCTAGTAATGATCTGGCCTTGGCAGACCAGCAACTGCTGCCACAAGAAACAAAATAGTGAAGAATATTGAAAGGAAACATGTTAGAAATCCAGATGATGCTGAAAAGAGTAGGACTGTGGTTGGAAGCAAAAAATGAGCCAGAAGTTGGTCTTTAGGTGTGCAGTTTTGAGCGCTGATAGTAGTTGTGGCAGCAAAACAAGAAGTTTCTCAATTGAGATTTGCTGTTTGGTTGTTTTTTTTTTCTTTAAAAAGTTTTTTTTATAAAAACACTGGTAACAGCACACAAACTATTGGGAAAGATCGAAGTAGACTGCTCCCATACTCAAGAGTTGCAGGATCTTCCTCCCACAGGGTCCCTAAGGCTCGGATCCTGGCTCAACTCTCTCTGCTGGCAGTCCTCCTCCCCACAATATGCTGCTCAGCAGAACTAGCCAGTTGCATGAAGATAAGCGTTGGTCTTTTAGGTAGCTTCAAGCCACAACTTGTCCTGAGTTCATTCTGTTGGCAATGCGCAAGCCAGAAATGAACCCATCTTTTTTTTTCCTCCCAGAGCTGTGCAGGTTCTGTTAAATTACACGGCAGATGTGATGCTGCACAAATTTGTAGAGCAGATGTGCTCACTAAGAAGGTCCTGTAGCTAAACCATTTTTTCAGACTGGAAGTTCACATCAGGTGAATTTACTTAAGGGAAACATAACTCCTTGGCTGTACATATGGGTTTGCTGAAGCCAGTTAAAACACATTTGCCTATCAGAAGGAGCATCATCTGCCTTTCTGGATTCAGGCCAACAGAAATATTAAAAATAAACCTCTTGCTTCCACTGTCCATTTCCCCCCCATAAAAGCTTCCACCACTGTGGAGTTTTGCCCCGAGGTGTCCCCTTGGCACCTGCCAGCTTCCCAGTGCATCCTACCAGGTGTCTGCTGTGAAAAACCTCCCTCTTGGCCTCTGCCCTGGCTGTCCTGGCAGCTCAGTCTGTCTGCAGAGAGTCGACATTGATACGTGAAGGTGTCAGGGCCCTTAACGTGATGGTTACACCATGGGCACAGGTTGTGACGGAGAATCCTCCTCCCTGGAGCAGAGCTGTCCCCTCTCTCAGCTGGGGACCGGTCAGGCTTGGCAAGCAGTGGGGCAGGTGGAGCAGTTGTGACTGTTGACAGCTAAACATGCGGCCAGCTTTGGGCAGGGCTGGTCAACACCAGGTCACTCTGAGACTCCAAGACCATATTCCAGCGTACGGGGGCTCTCTTCCTTCTTCAGAAAACAGAAAACATCCTTAACACTCATAAAATAATCCTTTTTCCATACCCCTATTGACAGAAACAGCTCAGTCACTTTTGCAGAGACCTTCAAAAAGATTCAGACTGAGACAGGTACCCAGCACAGAAAATCTCAGTTTAAGCTGTTTGTTTAAAAGAGGATAAAAAGGTCTTGTAATGGGAAGTGCTGGGGCAGCATAAGTGTGTATTGTGGCTTTGGTACATATTCAAACTGGCCGATATCTAGGCCCAGGGAAGAACTTCTTAAAATGCAAATAGTTCTATAAGCTATAAAATATATTGTACATATAAGGAAAAAAAAGGTAATATTTTGGACATCAGATCTCCTGACTGCAGGAAGACACTCAGAAGCTCCAACATTTACTGAGCAGATCAATACCTCCTTAACTGAATCCTTANGGTGTGTATTGTGGCTTTGGTACATATTCAAACTCGCTGATATCTAGGCCCAGGGAAGAACTCCTTAAGATGTAAGTAGTTCTATAAGCTATAAAATATATTGTACATATGAGGAAAAAAAGGTAATATTTTGGACACCAGATCTCCTGACTGCAGGAAGACACTCAGAAGCTTCAACATTTACTGAGCAGATCAATACCTCCTTAACTGAATCCTTAAAACTCCCAGAGAAACTCCCACCTGCTGCCCCATGTTCTCACTTTTTTTTTAACTTTTTTTTTTTTCTTTGCTATGGTATCACCAATATGCCACGGGGACTGGCCAAAAAGCCAAGCCATTATATTGCCCTGGAAATACCAGTTCTAGATCCCCAAAGGATTTTTTTTTCTGAAACCATTTTCCACCCTTTCAATGAGAACTGAACCTGCATAAGAGCTTCCAGAGTTGGGCTTCATCATTTTTCAATAATTGAATTTACCTGGCCAGAGACTGGCCAGCGCAGAGTGCAGAACTCCGTTTCCTCACTCACCCGAGCTTCCCTGGCCACAACAATCCCTTAATTACACCCATTCACTCAGGAGCACGTAATGCTAATTCTGGTTGTCCATCCTGTGCCCCATCCCAGCAGTTCTTCATCAAACAAAACACTAGCGTATTTTCTGCTAACAGTCATTAACCATGGTCGTGGTGTGGGACAACCAGGCAGTTACAATGGTCTTACTGCTGTGCCTTGGAACATCCTAGGACCTCCCAAGGTGCCTATGAGGCGGCAGACTCACCAGCATGTACCTGGAGACGTCGCATGTACCAAAGCCGTACTTCCAGATTTATAAAACCGTACCTGGTACTGAGCTCATTCCCATCCAGCGCAAGCGAGGAGTTTCTAGAAGAAGCCAACAAGACTGCACTGGTGTAAAACTGCCTTCAGAGAGACCAGATTACTTTATTTTACCCACAGAGAGTAAAAGACTGAGTCACCTTCCCTTTAGAGAGGGAGACTTAGCAAAAGAAGCAAGGCAATGACAAAGTCGTTTGCAAAAAACCCCTCACTATACAAACCTTTGTTTTACCTCCCTTTTTCCTTTCCTGAGCATCAAATGAAACAGATGTGCCACGGGGAGTCACTTGCATATTTCTCCATCTGTTTGGTGGAGAATTAACACTTGTCTCCTTGAATTCTTCTGGACTTTCTGCTCCAAGTCAAGATAATATCAGACATGAGGAAACGCACCCAGCAGCGACATAACGGCATCAAAGGTGGGATGTGAGGTTGGCATTTGCACAAGCCTCTGCCTAACAGCAAGATACCTGGAACAGACTTTTACTGGGAAGAAGACTGATTTCCCGACATTTTCAAATCAAGCTTATTCAGAAACAATGTGGGAACAATTATATGCTACTCGCAAGAGTTAACCTTGGAATAGGTTCAGCAAACTTTATTTTCTTTTTTTTTTTCTTTCTTACTGTGATAGCTCAAACAATAGCTCATTGGTACTTTTAAATGTTTTTAAGTGGTCAGACAGAAAAAGAAGCCACTATAGTTGGAATTTCGATATATACAACTGCAGTGATTCACGCTGTTGAAATTATTTATTTACACTTGTAAACTGTGTACTTTTACAAAGCTGACTGCAACTGAAATCGATGGAGGTGCTTTGGTGCATTTAAAAATTCTCGTATCCACTTCTGTAAGTTTTCTGGTTTTAAAATGCGCCTTAAAAATCTGGGCTTCACTTCCATTTTAGACATTACAAATATGAATAGCGTGAGAGATAAGATAAATTCATGCACTAAAGTGAAGATGGTCATTGAACATTTGGAGGGGAATGTACTGTGTCAAATTTAAGAAGGCTGTTGTGGATCAGGGTTTCAGAGCCCCGGGTGCCCTTGCAGCTCTGCTCTACTTCTGCCCCAGCCCACCAGAGGTAAGTTAACTTCTGCCTAGGACAAAGTAACAACAGGGCAAACTTGTGTGACACTCACAAGATGATCAGAAGGCTGGAGCACACCTCCTGTGAGGACAGGCTGAGGGAGTGGAGGTTGTTCAGCCTGGAGAAGAGAAGGCTCTGGGGAGACCTTACAGCTCCTTCCAGTCCCTAAAGGGGCTACAGGAAAGATGGAGAGGGACTCTTGATCAGGGAGGGGAGTGATAGGACACAGGGTAACAGTTTTAAACTGAAAGAGGGGAGATTTAGATTAGATATTAGGAAACAATTCTTTCCTGTGAGGGTGGTGAGCCCCTGGCACAGGTTGCCCCGAGAAGCTGTGGCTGCCCCATCCCTGGAGGTGTTCAAGGCCAGGTTGGATGGGGCTTGGAGCAACCTGGGCTGGTGGGAGGTGTCCCTGCCCAGGACAGGGGGGTTGGAACTGGATGATCTTTCAGGTCCCTTCCAACTCAAACCGTTCAATAGTTCTATGATTTTGTGACACGTACTCCCTCCCAGCCTCAAAGTGCTGCCAGCTCAGGGTGTTCCTGAATTGGAGAGAAATTCTGTATACTTTGAAACCCTCAGGTTCATTTCCATGAACTCATCTCCACTTGAATCCATGTAATGTTTCTGCATCCACCAGGTTTGTGGCATGGACTCCAGAAATGCACCCTCTATCTGTTGGAAGAAGAATCATCTCGTAACATTTGTTTTGGGGCTGGCTTCTTCAGGCTTCACATGAGGCCCCTAATCCCTGTATGGGGGGAAATAGTGAGCAATCAATCTCAATCCACCCTCTCTCTTCCTCCCCCCCTGTAGTTTTACAGATCTCCATGTCCTCCTCAACTGTTTCTTTTTCAGAATGTCATAAAGGGAGTAATAGACAGTGTTACAAATGATTAGGCATATTTACAAACAAGCTATTGTGTTTTTTTTAAATCTAGAGCAACTACAGCAACCCCCTATAGAGTAACATTTGTATAAACTGTTGATAAAAAAACTTTTATGCGAAGTATGGGAGGAGAAAAATCAGTGTATTTCCAGCTAATCAGATGAAAACAGTAACTATATTGTAATTATTGCAAAAAAGTTGTTCCATCTGTACATAATGCAAAACTTTGCAGCATCAGTGCTATTTAAATCTGCAATTTGTCCTCGCTGCAGTTATAAAATATAACCATGACACACGAACAAATGAGAAATAATGCCTTGGGGAAGAGTAAGTCTAGGCTGGAAATTAGAAGGATCCTAGCAGTAAAGGGAATGAAGTATTTGAACATCTTTCAGCTTGGAGTAGGAAGACTAAAAAAGCCTGGGTGGTTTTGTCTTGTCTGTCATGAACTTCAACTGATTCAACACAAGAGAGGCTATAGAAATTCGGGTTTTTGGATCAAAAGCTCGGAGTCAATGCGAGCTGTTTGTGAATCCAAATCAATGTGTGGACTCATAAAATCAGCCGAGGGAGGTCTCCAAGCAGCCCGTCGTGGGTAACTCAAATCGTGGCGTGACTCGCAGCTGCCGCCAGCAGTCAGAGCCGCAGCGTGAACCGAGGGATGTGTTCCTAACAGGACTACTCGCTCCCAGCGGAAACTTATTTAAGGCTAAGTCAAGGCTTTTAGCCAACGTATGCACACTTGAGAAAGAACAAACTGACATTACCTGGACCATATAAGCTGAGCTTTCATTTCCAAGGCTGTCAGTGTTAGCTTTTGCTAGCGTGACACTTGGAGGGGAAAAAACAGCTTTTGCTTTTTGACCTTCACAGTAGGAGGCAGAACGCTGTGTCCAAAAAATGACATGCAATACCTTTAAAGCTGGTTTTTGTGGTTTGGACTTCCCCCCCCGCCCCCGCCTTCCCCCCTTCTTGTTGGTGGTTTTTTTTGTTTTGAGGTTGGTGTTTTTTGGTTTGGTTTGGTTTGATTTGGTTTTTTGAGGTCTGGAGTAGTTCCAGGTTACGTGAAAGCCATCTCCAGCTGAGACAGGGTTCAAAAAACCACTGCGACGCAGCAGAGAGCAATGCTGTTGTGTGTTTATTTGACCTTGCCCCTCTAATTGCAATGGAGAAAAGGCCGTTGAACATGCCTCTGTGAGCCCGTGCAGTATGAAGCTAGTCAGAAGGATGCAAGATGCTTCATGCCAAAGCATGAAGTACATTAAGTAACAATCAAAACAGTAAATATTTGCTGTGGCAAACGTGGGGCAGAGGGCTTGGTGGCGCAGGAGGGTGAGCGCAGTGTGGGAACTTTTTCCACTGCTGCTTTTGATTTAAACAGTTTAGCAATTAACATTATTGCTAATCACTGCTCTCACAGAGCTGAGCTGACAGTACTTTACTGGCAGAAGAAAAAGAGATTCCCTATTTGACAAAGATTACAACAAGAAGCAGGAAGAAATCCAAATGAAAGGTGGGGGTGAAGTAGGTGCTGGCATGGGCATGTGAACCTGCAGCGCGCGCTTCAGAAACAAAATGTATTAATCAGTGGCTGTTCTGAGACAGGGAGTGATGTGTAGGAAGACTCAACCCCTTGACAAAGAGGGTAAAAGGTATTCATCAGCTCTAGGGAACTGCATTTTAATTTCACACCTTTATCAAGGATAGGCTTTTAAGAGGGATCAGTTGAAAACATCGACTGCAAACACAGAGGACCACAGCAAGTAAACAATTCCACTAACTGTGTTTGGCTGTACTGTGCCCACTGGCTTCAGGTTTTTGGATGCAGTTCTTCACTGACAGAACAGCATATCAGGCTGGTGTATAATGTACACTGACTATAAAAGCACAGACGATCTTTATTGTTGCTGTGCAATATCCCAACATTGCAACTATTTGACAACTTTATGCCCCCAATACCCTCAGTTTGTTTTGCTGTCCACTTAACTAGATCACCAGCTTTTGCAACTTCACTTACTTTCCCTCAGCAACATGTTGCAGTCATTTCCTTCTGTGTATTGGCAAAAAACCCCACCCCACAGGCCAAAAAAAAAAAGAAAACAAACGAAAAAAAAACAACCCCCAAAACACCTGCCCCCCACAAAGCCCATCATCAATACGTCGTTCTCAAGACGAGTCTCATACCACAGAGCTGCTTCCCCATCTGGAAAGCAGCAGTGTTCCTGCCTGACATTTTGTTTTGTCCAGTGACAGTTTTATTACAGGAAGAAAATGAATATATTTGCAGCCCTCGTCATTCCACTTGTGGGAGAGTGAAAAAGCATAAACGCTGCATCAGAACTGACTCAGCTGCAGACCAAACCATCCCTCTTCCCTCTCCTGCAGCCTCCCTCCTGCCCCTCTCCCTCCTCCTACAACTTAACCTCTTATTTTTCTTATTTGCCGCTGCGTCACATTGAAAAAGTTATCTGGGAAGACCTTTAACCGCCTTCAGCTGGACTCCACTGTACAGTGCACTACTGACAAAGTTCTCTTTGGATCTGACTTCTAAAAGCGAGAAAAAGTTTGTAGCACAGGATTTTGGAAACTGTTCAATCTCTCTCTTTCTAGAAATACAGAAAAGAAATCCATATGCTGAACATCTGCACAGATTTATTAAGTAACCAATCACTTAGGAATCTTATGAGATAGATATATATATATATGGTTTCAGGTAGGTAGAGCAAAGCAGAGTGCATTCCTCTAGTATATTTCCAAGAATATTGGAAANGCATTCCTCTAGTATATTTCCAAGAATATTGGAAATTGTTCTTGGTTCCTCCAAGAATACTGAGTGTCCTGCACGGTACCAAGCTGAAGGAGCAAAATGAATAAAATAAATCCCAAGCAAAGTTCTCTGCAAAACTGTAACAGCCTCTTCCCTTAAGTATCCGAGTTGGCAGTTTCCACATTCAGGTGTAATCTCTGCATGACTATAGCAACCCCTGAGCAGCAGCACCACACTGCACTGCCGCATCTGAAAGCGTCC
>RSEF01000020.1:3497767-3512571 GCA_003993805.1 Himantopus leucocephalus
CCCAGCTAAGAAGCAAAGTTACTGAACAAAACTGGTCCTGTTTAACCTCAAACCAGGACACCAACATACCCTGAAACTCCCTTACAAGACACAGACTAAGTAGTTCCGCCTTCCGTACGACTGAGCAGACACATGGGCAGAAACATTCAGCTTTCCTGCTCCCACAAACCTTTTAGCTCCTACTGGAACTTACAGTGCCTCAATAGCTATCAGCCTGTGCGGGTGCTCAAGACGGAGAAAACAAAGCCGGGCCTTAAAGAAGGGTTTCACATGACTGAAGAAATAAAACCTCTCTTTCCCTGCTCAGTGCAAATAATGCCAGGTTCAATGGGGACCCCTTGGGAGGGGAATCAATCCCACCCACAATAAATAAAGTGGTGCCATTTGTATGTTAAAAGAAGAGCATCACAAGCCAGTTACAGTAATGACCCGTAAAACTGAAATCACAGGAACAGGGCTGTACCAGCTCTGTGATTTATACCTCTCTAGATTGGTAAATAATGGGGACTCTTGCTGTTTTTTTCTTTCTTGTGCAAGAGCTCCCATTATCTGAGCCAGAATTGAAAATGCAAAGTGAAAGAGATGTTTGTCAGAGCCCTGGTACTATAACTCTGCACCTTAAAGAAAAAGCTATTATTTTGCATTTAAGAAGTTGTCTATGCAATGTGATTGCTACTATAAAAGGGAACCTGTTAAAAGGTCACCAACCTTCACCAGTATCAAGGCACAGCAGTGTCACCCTGCCCTCAGTTCAGTGCCAAGAACGTGTTAACAGCCATGTCATAGTTCAGCTGAAATGCCATTTTCTCAGCTGGAGCTCGGGGGACAGCTACAGCTCATCCCTGCTTTCCACCGTGGCTTTGTGGAGATCCTCATCCAGGGGGACTTCTCTGTGCATGGAAAGGGGACAGAGTCCCGGGGATCAGGGTGTTTCTCTGCCTGGCATTTGAACCGCCATAAGTCTGCATATCTGCTCCTGTGATGTTGCCCCACACAATGTTGTAATGTTGTCCTGGAAAGCAGTGCTAAAGTAGGACCAGGAGACACCACACGAGACACCTGCTGGGTGCAGCGAGAAGCTGCTCTGCAGAAGAGGCTGAGATGGAGGCACAGGGGCCACGTGAGCAGGGAGAGACAAGCAGGTCCAGCCAACAGCCCAGGAGCATCCGCGGGAGGTGAGGAAGGGTCGAGGCTGGTGAGAGGCAGTAAGGAGCCAGGTGAGGCTCAGCACGCACGCAGCCCTGCTCAGGGAAGGAGGCAGGGTTGAAGGTTTGAGTGTAAATGTAGCCCCAGGCCAAGGGCTGGAGACCCAGGTGAGGCTTGTAGGACCACTAAAGCCTGTTGGTGCATACAGGGCCCTAACGATAGCAACTCTACCTCAGTTGCCTTGCTCTACTATCGCTATCCTGGTGCTAGAGGAGTATGCATTTTGTTTCTGTATCTCTCTGGAAGCTGAAACTTTTCTCTGGACTGTGTGAAGGAACCTCTGGGCCCCCGAGACATACATTTCCTCAATAGGATTTTCTCTGCCCATTTTAGGTATAGAAACTATGCTGGTGCGTGGACACCATTGCCTTGCTTTTGGCTCACCAGGGTCAGCCTGACCTCCTGGCTCAGAGCGACACGGGATCCTGCTACAAGACTGCTTGTTCCAAGCCAACCCACTTGGGCTTCATTCTTTGCATCTTTGTCCACTCCTGGAAGATCTTCCTATAGCCTAGAACCGAACCATGAGCTATAAACTACAGGTGCACACCAAACCCATCACTGCTTCCTTGAAGGACGGACTATTTCTGTGTATTGACCTCAATTTTTACCATGCTGTGCAGCACACAGCAAAGATAGCTGCAGAGAGATGATGGAGGAAAGATTAAAAAGCTGACCTAGAAGTACCTCATCCCACCTGCAGAAGGGGATATTTGTACCCTGTTCTCCAATTTGTACCTGCTGTGAAAGTCCCTAACAGGGCCTTTGAAAGAGATCTCCCTCCTCAGACAGGCGCTGTGTGCCACCAGTGCTGATCAAGCCGTATAAAGCAGAAGAGGTTATCTTTGCCCAGAGAGGTGGGGGAGTCTCCCACTCTGGAGACATTCCAAACCCTCCTGTATGCCATCCTGTGCAACTGCTGTAGGTGACCCTGCTCTGGCAGGGGGGTTGGACTACATGATCTCCAGAGGTCCCTTCCAACCCTGACCATTCTGTGATCTTTAGGGTCATCTGTGATGTATGGTGATGTTAAGGTATACACGGCTTTTTGACACTCATTGGTGATGGAAGCAAAGCCTCCAACTGATGCTGGAGGTCATATGAAGACAGGAAGGAATATCTTTAACACCAGTTTTGGGGTGGATGAGCGTCTGCTGCAGGCTTATTGCCACTTGGGTTTGGGGGTTGTCTCAGAAACGGTGTGACTTGATTTAACCAAGTGAGTAAAATGCACCCATGAAGTACAGGATCTGATTCAGCAGCTGTAGTCCTTGTGGAGATAAAATAAACACCACAAAAGTGGGTTTTATTATGACTTATTGTAAGTAACCAAAGAGCACACGAAATTATAAAACTGAGACAACAAAATGCCCAAGAGACATTTTCATGTTTACCTTGTGTGCATTAAAATATATAATAAGGCTTTATGAAATAGGCTGTATTTCTCCTCCAGACATTCCTGATGTGTAATAGGGCTCATTTGAATTGGAAAAAAGAAAAGTCTTGGAATCACTCTAGACATAATCTTGGGGATCTTCCAGTAAATTCAATTTATTTTGGACTTTGCATGTAGGCATGACTGAGCCTTGGAAGGTTTGGGAGAATTTTTTGGAACCTCTGTGTTAGATTTTTATCTCTGTTACACAAGTGGGAGCCTGAAACAGTTGTATTTATAGCATGAAATTCACTTCAGCTTTACATCTGGATGCATTAATCGAGATCATACTCTGGCTCCATCCCTTTTTCCTTTTTTTTGATTATAGATGAGAGGGAAAAGAGAGCATTACAGCTCTTCATGTCTATTGTACCCAAGTGATATCTATGTTCAAAAAAAAGGGCAAAAATCAGCAAAATACTTTCTCCTCTTTTAACTTTCTTAAGTTTCTCATTTAAGCCACTTAAGGTCTTGGATCATATGATGAAAGAAAGGAGACTGCCTTCCAGCGTCCACAAAAACTTTGCATTGGAGACGGCTGCATTTTCTACTTAAGTAATTTCTACCAGAGAAGTATGTTTGCTCGGCTTTGCGGCAGTGCCACCTCTCTGTCATATGGCAGGGCTTTTTCTTTTATATACTTAAATATATAGAGATAGGCAAAGCACGTGTGTGACTCCTGCATCGCAGGAGCTCAGGGCTTGAGGGAGCCTCAGGAGATCACCTAGTTTATTTTCTTGCCCCAGGGCTGGATCAGTCCTCCCTGCATCATCCCTGACAGATGTCAACCACACATGTCTTCAGTCAGACCACAGGCAATGGCATCAAAATTCGTTGAAGCACACCAGGATTGAACAACTGTGACTATTGATTTGAAAATATAATCGTTAATTGGGATTGTTTCATCGGAGACAGTCTCTTTTAAAAGTGCTGTGAGTGGGACACCAAATTATCGCTAGGTCAGCCCAAGTGAGCAGCAGTGGGTAAAGCTTGGGAGTGTTATTGTATTCTGATTTGCACAGAAAAGCAGCTGACAGGAGAGGTAGGAAATGGNTGGCTAATTTTTTTTTTTTTTTTTTTTAACCCCTTGACTCAGATAAAGCAGTTCTGCCTCCCCTTTGGATAGACAAAGAATCTCCTTCCTGGAGTCTGAAGTATCTCAACAAGCAGATTGATCACCACGGAGTGAAAGACAAGCTGATCAAATCACTATGAGTGAATTCAAGCTCCTTTTCCTATGCTGGATGTAGTTTACAATTATTCTTGATCACTCGAGTTTTACTTTGATGACAAGTTTGGGTGGGCTGCCCCCCTTGCAACGGTTAGCCCGAAAGGCTCTCCGCTCCCTCTAGGACGAAAGGCACCTTTAAACTCTCCACTGATGCCTTTGCACAAATATAATTGCTTTTCCAGCAGGCAGGCTGCTAGAGAGCTGGGTCTGACTGTCAGGTGTCTGAAGATCTGAATATATTGCCATGGTTAAGAACCAATGTGATTATGCAAAATTAAGCTCTGTGCATGTCTGGGAGTGCATGCGGGTGTGTAGATGAACTGAACGCAGTAGCTCTCCCTGAAACGTGACTGCTTTTTCTAAGATAGTGAAAAATTTCTGCTGTCAAATAAATGCTCACAGAGTGCTAATGGAAAGCGGAATCTGAGCAGAAATTAAGGTTCAACCAGATTGCACAGGCTGGATCCTTAGTTGGTATAAATCGGCGCCTACAGTGGATCTGACTGCTAGTCTACTCTAGGCTAGTCTCATCCATCCTGCGCTTGTTCTTTCCACATGCCCACCAGCATGGAGGCTGGATGAATGTCTGCACAGTCAGGATCCATCCTATTACTATGCTGCCTGCAGACATGCCTCCAAAAATAAAATACTTTGTATGTCTCCGAGCAGCCTGGAGTCAACGCAAGCGCAGGCTCCTTCCCAGGCCACACTCGCTCTCATGAACAAAGAGTAGTTGGGACAGGTCTTAAAGAGTAGTTTTTGTCTCCTTCCCAGCTTTCTTCCTCCTCCAACCACCCTCCCCAGCTCCTCCTCCAAATACAGCTTGGTGGGACTGAGACAACACGGACAGCTCAGGAAGAGTGTGGAGTTGAAAAGTCAGTGCTAATTTAAGAAGAGACGGTGAGAGGCAGAGCAAGGTGTGAGGAAGAGGTGAGTCCAAGGAGACCACAGATAAAACAGACTCCTCTCAGCAGCAGTGCTTTGAAAAAAGGGACTTTCCAAAATCTCCCCGTGGCTGAGACACGAGTGTTTCATGCTGGTGGATGTGGCAGTCTATAAGAATGAGATGGAAGGGGAATGTGCCAGGAGCTGAGAGATCAGGAGCAGCAGCAGCCTACCAGGTGTAAAGAGAGTGAAAGACACCAGCGGGAGGAGAGGATGTGATGTGCCGGGATGCTTTGTTATTTCACGGAGCGCTTGCTCCGCCGTGAACAACACACTGCTGCCGGCAACGGCACACAGGAGGATGGCAAAGCAGGAGGGGGACAGGGAAGGAGGAGGGAAGCAAGAGGAGAAGTGGGGCAGCCTCAGAGGTCCATGTCAGCTCCACTTGGTGGGGTACACATGGGAGGACACGGGCAGCATTGCACACACCTGCGGAGATCCATTTGAAGTGGGATGTTTTGTAGAAGCAGAGAAAGGGAAAGGTGGAAACAACATGTTAGGGATGTCTGGAGCTGTGGAAGGACTCAACTTGCCAGCAGCAAACAGCCAGAGGGAGCAGTAATTATGCACAGCGCCCTTCAGCATGGAGCGATGCTCGCCGGGAGACCTGACCTCTGCATGGAGAGAGCTGGTGGCACACAAACCCACTTCAGAAAGCGTGTCTGGTTTTCCGCCTGTGGCAGCCAGTGAAAGATACTCCCCCTGGCACAAATCCACAGGCCACCACGGCTATGGCTGCTCCGTGTGTGCAGGGTAGGCAGCACCCCTCTCTGAGTGGGGAGGATACTGTTAAAGGCACTTACTGAACCGGGAGCTTGTGAGACAAAACCAAAAGGGGACAGTGGTGGATTGCAGAGTCCAGCTCAGGGCTCCTACATTGACACTCTCCCTGCGCCCACCCCATCGCAGCCCCAATAACAGAGAAAGGGGACTGAATTATGGGGCCATAGCACCTTCCCCCAAGGCTGCTACTACCCAACATCTCCTGTGCTCCAGCTCAGAAGATACTGGAACAAACCCTGGCTCTTCCCCCCAGATAGGAGTCAAAAGATAATTCTGACTACCTGATGACTGATTCAGAAGCACACCTTTTTTAGAAAGCTTTCCAGAGTCAATAAAGATGAGACATTCAGTGAAGGGACTGGGGATGAAGTCCCGGCTTCTCAAGAGCTAACGGCACCTTTACGCAGCGCTCAGGAGGACCAGGATTTCACGCTGCAGTTCCAGGGTGTGAAATACTGTCTCATTATTTCCCACGATCCAAACACGGTAGCGTAAGACCAACAGCAGCCAGAAAATGGATCTTGGTAGATACTGACTATAAACAAAAGTGAAATAAATACTTCTTTTCCTTTAGGCAGGCAGACAATCCATAAGCAGTCAGCCAGCTGAGACTCCACTCAGCTCACAAATGTCAATGAACATACCATGCCCAGCCGCTTGCTCTTTGTTCTGAATTTCCTCTGCTCTCTGACTTGCCACGGGACTCCCCAGTCGTGTTACACTTGCACGCTGCTCCAGGGCAGTCACCCAGATGGGAGTCTTCCTCCAGCCCCCTTGGCAGGATGTGCATTAAATAAACTCTCATCCGTTCAGGAGTTTCAACTTTCTCTTGCGTGGGCAGCTCTGGAAAGAAACCCTGCACTGCCCAGACGCCTGCACAAAGGGGCCAAACCTGAGAGAGGCAGGACTGCATCTCCATCATGCAAAACCACTTTTGCACTAGTCTGGGACCCCTCTCCGAGTTATCCAAGCTTCCTCCCTAGCCAGTCTGTGCTCTACCTCTGTCACACCCTTTTTGCTACTTAGCGCAGTACTTTACTGTACAGATGCTTTTAAAAAGCAGAGCTTTTTAAAGCAAAAGTAAATAGCTGTCGATTGCTTTGTCCCCCCTTACAAACCCAGAATACAAAGGGTTATTATAAAAGTCCATCCAGATTTAAATATTGTTTTCATACCATGCTTTCTCTGAAAAGATCTCTAAGTGCTGCCATAGAAGCGTGAATCGATCGAGTCTCACAGCATCATTTCAGGCAGGTATCATTAACCCTCCCACTTCACAGTGCTCCTTTAAGGCGCAGGGTGATTACCTGACACACCCAAGGACAGAACAAGTTGGTATCTGAGGCAAAACAGCCCAGAAATCTCAGTGCCAGGCTCCAGAATATATTTGATGGGGTGTGCATTAATGCAAAATTAATGGATATCCATCACTGTGCAGCGGCATTTACTAACGGTGCTATATAAGCTAGTAAATAATACACAACAATAAAACGGACGTGATTTTGATGGCCAAACGCTCTTCTAGTGTCAGCAACTTCTGTCAGTACAGAATTTGGCTCTCCAATTCCAAATAAGCACAATTAAAAGAGATATATATGGAACTGACAGCTCAGCTTCTGAGACTGGACTGTTCTCATTTAGATACAGGTCGGGGCTCAATCATTTTAGTTATTAGGGATTCCTTGTCTTGTGGTACTTTCAGGATGAAAGGGAATGCAAAGGGAAGAAGATAGGCAATAACAGAAAATGCCAATGGGTAAAAAAAAAATAATTAAGATCCTGGGGTTTTTATGCATGTTGAATTCTTCCTTGGCACCGAGCTCTAAGCTTGGTCATATTCCCCATAGTCCATATCCCAAGCCAGTATCACCATACTCTTTCCACAGGTCTAGTCATTATCTCATCTGAAAGAAAAACAGATAATCTCTCACTTCCTCCTGCTCGAGCATCAGCAAGGGGCCCTAAATACTGGGGAAAGCTCTTTGCTCTAGATGTGCATTTGGCTTCCGCGGGTTCACAGCATCTGCGCTCCCTGCCGCAGCAGCCATCCCCCTTCTCCGACACGTGAGCATCTTTGGGGCACATGAAACAAGAAGACAACATTTTCAGCAACAATGACATTGCAAATCTTGCAATTTTTGGTGCGCTGCATTTTTCTGAATGCACAAAGGGACGTATCTGGTGTAGTTTCAAGACAGAGGAAAATCCCCAACAGAGGTTTCAAATCCCAGCTCTAAAGCAAGGTGCAGCTTCTAAAAGGAGACATTGCTAGATTATTTTTTTTTTCTGTCAGGATGAGTAAAACAACGTATTTCTCTTTATCCTCTTTTTTGGAAACTTAAAAATGGTTTTGCTTGAACTCCTTCCTAACCGTGTCAGGTGGGGGCAGGCACCTGCTGCAGAAAATTTCAGCCCCAATACTTAAAGGCTGGCAGAATCACAGGGAGTTTGCAGTGAGACGCGGTCGGGGCTCAGCGACAGGCAGCAGCCCTGCACGAAGAAGGGCTGAAGAGTGGATGGAGACTGAAAGATAGAAGTAAAATTCAAGATTGATTTTGGCAGTAATTTTAAAGGGTCAGAAAAGATTCACCTAAAAGGAAGGACGTGACAGGCCAGTGCGGTAAACAAATTAATTCAATATCTAGCTATTACTTTTTAAAAAAACAACAAACAAAATACAGATTAAGTAACCTTCAGCTGAGCCAGCTCCCTGGCTGTTTGTATTTGACTTGCCGATAAATAACAAAATCTATCAGCAAAGCTTGTTCACACATTTCTACTTCAGGTACCAATTTCAGCCCAAAGATCAACTCCTGACGCTTAATTAGGTGAATTGAGGAAAGAGATGTTTCTACTGATTGAAAAGTCTCAGGAAGGGAAAACCAACACCATTATTCTTCTGCGGGAGATGGAAGGAGCCTTGTGAGACGTGGCGGGTCTGGGATGCGGGCTGGTGCGGCACCCAGGGGAGTTCCAGCACCCTTCAGCGCTCGCCGTATGGAAACAGGCAGCTGGCAGCTGCCGCGGGCGCCGCGATGCACCCAGCGCTGTTAGACTTCACCTGCTACCAAGGGAAAGCTAAAGGTCGAAAAATTTTTCAGCAAACAGCTGCGAAAGTAAATGATACGATAACGATTCTTAAATTGGAAACATCAGCTCCTGAGGCTGGATTTGGCTCTCCTTTATCACGGTGCAAGATGGTAAATAGTCTGCGGGTAGAAAACATCAGCCAGCTTTTCCCTGACTGCTCCCCACTTAAATCCTGATCTACCGAGTCTGGTAATTAGGGCTGAGTCTGCAGATGTATCTGTGCAAGTAGGCCCCAAGGCGTAGGTTTTCCAAGGCATTTAAACCATTAATTCCCTTTTAAATCAATGGGACTCGGGCACCAGAATGTTTTGAAAGGCCTGAGCATTGGCCTGTAGTATTCAGCGAAATCAGAGCAAATCAAAGTAAACCGAGCCAGCACTGGGAGAGGTGTGGGAAGATGGAGTAAGGACCACGCTGTATTTATACTCCTAGCAGCTATTGGGTCCACAGGGGCTTGGTGGGACCTGAAAACAAGCAGTTAAGCAGATGCAGCCCAGGCGTTTTGTTACGAGCGTGCAGTCAGCTCACGTCCTTCCAGCCCAGCGAACACCGGCAGCAATACCACAATTACCGCAACCCTCACACATCCCTGCATACCACCGTGGGATCCGGAGAGAGAGAGACGGAGCTCTGCGTAAATGACAAAGTATCATTATCCCCAGGGTGTGGATGGAGAAACTTAAAGATTGTTGGGGGCCCAGGATGGCATGGAAGCAAACAGCGGCAGCAGGAATAGAAACCGGCTTTGCTGACGCCCAGCGCAGCGGCTGTTTGCCCAAGCTCAGAAACCAAACACTGTTTCTGAATATCCTGATGTTTGGGGATTTCGTGCCAACCAATGTCTATGAATATCTTTTTATTTCAGTGAATAAAGTCTCTTTTCTCATTTTAGTGAAGAGTTCCAGTGGTGATTATCATGCATTTGTATTATTTATAGAAAACTAGTGAATATGGAGAAAACAGCAAGGTTACCATATTCCAAACTCCAGTTTCCTACAAATATGGAAACTATAATTATCCTGGGTCTGATTCAGAATACATAACAATGATCAGATCTCAGTTAAAAATTTAAAAATTAACTTCTTCAGCTTGAGTCTACGTCATTACACCCGGTTTCGTATCTGTATCTCTTTCCCGATGAGTGATACCTCTGAACTTCCCAGAGAAGAAGGATGGATTTTCTCAGTGCTTAGGTAAAAGGAATCTGAGAAAAACTTCCTGGATCAGGAAGAAACATGTCTGTGTCCGCACACATTTCTCTTTGTGATCAGGCAGAGAGAATCTTCCCTGAAATTTGGAGAATCCAGGATTCACACCTTAGCTCAAAGGAAGTTAGCAGTCCCTTGACAAACATCAAATACACGGTCCAGTTTGCTGACATGACCTTAATTCAATGAATATTTTGTATCCCAGCATTATTTGCACCTCTCTTCTGGAGCTGGCCTTAGTAAATCGCACGTCCCATGTTTAAGCCTGCAGCTCATCGACCGTAAATGCAATCAAAGCCAAGCTACATCCCTGTACATGCAGCGGTCCGGTCTGCTGGCATGGTCATTTTTAAATGCAAATTAAGCTTGATACTGTACGTATTTTTCATGCACAATTATACAACTGTCTTGTTAAAAAGTTTGGCCCAGCAGTGCTGCCAGCAAAGTAGTTGATGGTGGTTAGATTTGTGGGTAAAAGATAAAGCTAAAAGGCGGCTTGAAATCAGGGAAAAAAGTCATATAAAATGCTGCAGACAAGAGCGTCTAAGATCCAACTCTGCCTAGAAATGCCAAACTGACTTAAATTGGAGGATCACATCGTAATCCCATATAATTAATGTTTGTCATCTTGCTGTAAACTGCCAGAATATCATTAGTTCATCTTTTGTATTTCCAGGAGAAACTCATTACTCAGTGAGTGAAACGTTAGGAAATTATTTACAATTATGCTGCCGAGAGCAGTAGGCTAATTCCATCTACTAATTAGCACCACTTACATAAGTATAGGTAGAGTGCTATAAATAATAGCGGTAATGTGTGCCATGCTGGCACCAGCTCTCTGGGTCCTCTGCGCAGCGCTGGCAGCTACCCCCTCTGGTGGCCTTTTAATGGGATTTTACTCAAACCGCAAGAAAGGCTCCTAAAAATTATTCTTTGCCTAGGGTGGAGAGAGATGGAGGGGCTTGCAAAGCAGGTATTTCTAACCTCCTTTCTGCAGTGGGCAACCTTTACTTGACCACCAGTTGATGTTTTCCAGCCTGCTCTGATGCTGCTGGGAGAAAATGACTTCTGTATGGGCCCTTAGGGGAAGGAGTGCTGATGGGGGGGGAAAACCCTTTTGCTTTAACCTGGAAGGTGTTGTGCAGGTTCTAGGCAGGAGCCACCGAAGTGAGAAGATGCTAGGGATTCTGCGCCGCTGATGGCTCCAGTCTCCTTAACTCAACCCCTGAACCAGGACTGAGTGTTGCACATCCCCTTTGTACTGGAGCGTTTGCAGTTCTCAGCAGCAGCAGTTGCATTTCACAATCAATAGAGACTTTGAAAAAAAAAAAAAATCACCAATAAAAAAAATCTGCCTCCCTTCCAGCCGGACCAACTAACCAAAAGGCAAGGGAGATTTGTCTTGTTCGCACAGCACATGGCTCTATGCAACCCACCGTGCAAACTAATATCACCTGTACTATTTTTTTTTTTCAATCTGACCTCCACAAACCTACAGTGATGCTATGCTGCCTATTTGCTTTCATTCCGCTCCTCCCTCCATGAATTTTGCTCCTCTTTATACAGTAACCTTTGTTTAGCATGGACCCACCTTAATGCACGCCCCAGGCTGCTCCTTGGCGATTTGCAGATTGACCAGAGATGTGCATTTATGTGTTAATTAATAAAAACCTGACTGGAGCTATTTTAAACAAGGAGATGGAAGTACCTTCCTCAGGAAAGCGTTCCAGGCTGTGGACCTTCCATGGAGAAAAGCAGGTCTGAGATAGGCTCCCTCTGATCCCAGGTGGACCTTCCTTTGGTGCTGTATAGAGCCAGGCACCTTCCCAGGATGCTGGGTCCCTCTCGAAGACCTCGATGCCTAGAAATGAAGAATGCAAAGCCCACATCCTTCCTTGCATCTAGGCTGACAAATCGGCACCTGATTGGGAAAAAAAAAAGAAAAAGATTAGTGCATGCTTGAAATGTAATCTTTTAGTCTAAGCCAGCATTTATCTCATGTGTGGTTTCTTTTTTCAATGACTTTAGGGACATCTGGGATGTTAGAGAGGGAAGATGAATGGTGGTGTAACGCCAAGGCGTGCGCTAAAAACAAGAAGTCCAGAGAGCATTTTTCCTTAAGGCATTGAAACACGCAGAAATGAACAGCTGCCATCCTAAACCACTTTAAATATTAGTGACATAATAAAACACTTATTTTCATTGTTTCATATGGTTTTCAGTTTGCACACTTAGCAAGAGCCAGAATTTCCTGACTACGAGCGTGGAATTGGCCAACAGATTCAGCCAAACAGTCTCAGATGTTGGAGTCCTTATTACAATGTTCCCAGCACCAACTGCCTGGAACCGTTTAATAAGATGGAATTGCAGTTTGAATGACACATATAATCAAAATTTTCATTTGTTTTCAGAAAGAAAATCCATCTAATCTCCAGCAGAAGAGAATGGAAGTGGTTTTGAGGCAGGCGGTCCATGTTCCAGTATCAATTTAGATGCAATTCGAAATATAGGATTTGCCTTAATGGATCATCAGGTCTTAATATAGAGGGAAAATGAAGGTATAAGAAGGGTTATTGAATGAGAAGGAAAGGCTATATTAAAAGACAACAAAAAATAAGAGAGGGAAAATAAAAGATATATTTCTGTGACTGCAACTAGAAACAATTACTACATTCGGTGGGATTTTTCAAAACCCTTTGGTCACTTGCTATATCCAGACCATTTTCGTGCTGTGGCAGGAATGTCCCCTATAGTCCATGATCCAATTTGCCAGGCAGTTTTTCAATGACCCATGCAAGACATCAAAATGGTCCCTACATGGTTATTACATCACTCCAGTCTCCAGGATGAGATCATATAATTTTCATTACAGGGAAAAGCCTCCATCCAAAGTGGCTTGCTTGAAGAAGCAGCCAAAAGGAATAGTTTATTGCTTTTGCTGCTATTTTGAAACATATAACATTGATTGTTTCCAGCTCGGCGCTTTCTCTTTTCCTCCTCATTGTCATTCTCTAAGGAAAGCTGTTTTCTTCCAGCGCTCAAATCCCAATGTTTTTTGTTATTTGCTGTCTGCTCACTCTCTCATGTAATCTCAACTTTTAATCAAATATATTCTTTAGGAAAAACATACCAACAAAGTATATGCTTCTCCCTCCCCACACATTTATCTAGTTCATGCACCTGTTAAACTGGTGGGCTGTCCATGACAAACGTGGAACCTACAGAAGTCATCAGGAGAGCACAGGCTGGCACTTCAAACCCCTGGTTCCCCACTGCAAAGCCTCATGGCTTGGTCCCTCGGCCTTGATCGTCCAAGGGTTGATGTTGTGAGACGTGAGCAGCTCTGCTGGCGCAGGGGCACTAGGTGAGCTCACGCCCCAGCTGAGGGGACACCAAGCTGGCAGGGGCTGAGGCAGTTCATACCAGGCCAGTCTGAAAAGCAGCAGCAGTATCCCTGGGACTAATCGCTCCCAAAAGCCGTTCCTAAAGCTCTGTAGCCCCTCAGCTCTGCCAGGTATGCTACACGTGCCTTGTGGCACGAGAAATTTTAGGATACAGTTTACAGGGCCATGTACTTGCCCCTGCACTCACTGGTGTTGGTAATCCTGCCTCTCTTTCTCGCGGTGGCATCCAGCTCCTGGTCGGACTCCTCCTTTCCAGATGCTCTACTGTTCCTTGTTGGAAAGGTGCCCAGAATCCCCAGATTCTTCCTGATAATCTTCTTCCCTGTGGGGCATTTTCCTGATTTGGTACAGATTAATCAAACCACATTTCCCGATAGCTCGCACTTCTTCGCTCTTCCCCAGCCCATATGTCCCACAGTCCATAAGTCAGCGTAGCCATCGGGCCTTACTGTGTCTGCTGCGGGAATCACATTGGTAAAGGCGGCAATAACAGAGCAGAAGCTGCATCTGCACCCGGCAAGTTATGTGTGCAGTAAATAAAAGCACCACCTGGGTCAGGACCGGACCCCACATCCCTCATTCCCAGTGCCAGCACAGGCTGGGTGTCGGCCCAGCAGTTACCCACAGCGACAGTAAAGTTTTCGCCGAGAGCCTCCGGGGGAAGCAGATGGCCAGCGGGAAGCAGCTCTGCATGCAGCGAGTTGTACTAACACTCTGTCTTGGTAAGTCAAAGGCAGAAATGGCTCTGATTTGATCCTGCTCATAGCATTCCCTCTGGGTCAATGGATGTCAGGATTTGCTTTGTTGAGCATGAGGGAAGAAAGCCCGGACCTTGAAAGTTACCTTTATATAGGTGTATAAACCCAGAAATTCACAGATGTAGACACATGCACATTCAGTTGTTTTCCTTGCAAACTTTAAAGTCATCACAACACTTTTTATATGTCAAATCCAAAGGGCAAAAGTTTGCTGTTGTTTTATTTTTATTTCCTCTTATTTGATTCTGTGTTTCCAGCACGTTACAAATCACAGGCTTACACCAGGATGTAAGCCATAAAAGCATTGCCTCATTACACACACAAATGTTTGGGATTAAAATTATAGGATAGTGGCATATATGAGAGGCAGATTATAATTAGTATCTAGACTCTCGGGTGATGAATCACAACAGAGTGTTACATACCATCAGCCTTGCGCTACGTTGCAGGTCAGAAGTTAATGATCCAAGTAATGCCGTTCAGCTCAAGCGCTGCAGGGCCGGATGCCCGTGCTCACGTCTGAGAGCTAACGGGTGACGTTGCTTCTTGTGCCTTCCCCAAAGCTGAAGGTAGGACTTTGTGACGGGTGCTAGACAGACTGCTCCAGAGCACGGAGGCTACGAAGGTTTATCTCTGGCTGGGGCATGTCAGGAGGGATGAAGTAGAGAGAAAGCCAGGTAGAAAGCTGGAAAAGAACGAGCGGATAGCTATGAGAGTTGGAAATTTTTCAGTTGAAGAGGTTTT
>RSEF01000020.1:3512671-3539782 GCA_003993805.1 Himantopus leucocephalus
CACAAAGCTGAGCAGGTTCTCTGAGGCCCCAGTCCATGCTGAGTTAAAAAGACAAAATTAGCAGCTTGCACAACTTGATGACAACAAGGAGATTTCGCAACAGGAGGACCTTCCAGCACAGTGACTATCACGGACTCATCCCCATGTGAGCCCTCTCCACTGAGTGCATTTAAACACTGACCAGTGTCACTGTAAGCCTCGTAACGTTACTGTTGTTTTTAAGAATGTTCCTCAGCTGACCGAACGTTTAAGAAGCTGCAAATCCTGTTTCATTGGATCATAGAATACCAGGTTGGAAGGGATCTCAAGGATCATCTGGTCCAACCTTTTTTGGCAAAAGCACAGTCTAGACAGCCCAGCACCCTGTCCAGCTGAATCTTAAAAGTATCCAATGATGGGGAATCCACCACTTCCCTGGGGAGATTATTCCAATGGCTGATTGTTCTCATCAGGAAGAATTTTCCTTTTTAAATGCATAGTTCCCTGTTTGCATGCAAGCTGCTCCCAACACTTACTCTACATTTAAAAGCATAGCATACACGCACGTATATTATATATATATATATATAGTCGTATGTGTGCTCACGAGACACACACACGTACGAGTGAACATTTCAATTGCAAAAACACCCTGCATCTCATCTGTCAGTAATTCTGCCCTCCAGGGAGACATATGTGCTGACAGTGAGACGATTATGAAGGTGATTGAGCTTTGAAACGTATTGTTGCTCTCTTCAATAGCGCTGATTGGCAGTGGTGATTAAATGACTCAAGCAAGGGGAAGTGATATTCAGAGGCTGACCAGGCAGATCATGGATGCAATCAGCTTAAGCATCTGAGAATAAGTGCTGGTTTTCTTCTTGAACGGTGCCGGAGGACGGCTGGCAGTCACCCGCCGCCATGGGGCTGGGCGAGGATACGCACCCTGGGTGGTTAGGGTGGGAGCAGGACTTCGGCTATTTCTCTGTCTTTTTTTATTACTTACCCCATCTGGTGATTCCAGGGGAAAATCCAGGTGCTAAGTCTCTACATCCTGAACATCACACTTTTAGAAGGCCACAGTCCAAACAGCACTTCGTGGTAATTCCCTCTCCTGAAGGAGCTGGGCCTTAGGGCTTCTGCTTCTTTTTTCCAGCTCAGTCACTGATTCACCTCGGGTTTTCTTCCCAGTCACTCTCTGGATATTAACAATGCTGGAAGGGCCCAATCGCTAGGGAGAAAAGAAGAGTATTGACTGAAAATTAAAAGATGCCCACCTCAGCACAGTACAAACCACAGGATCATACACTCATATTGCAAATACACTTAATTTAAAATGCTCCACTGGGTTATATCTGGTGGCATCTGAATCCTTCCTACTGACCTGGAAAAGGTTCTGACCTAAGAAAACCACTTTTCTGATCCTGCATCCTATCTCCAGCAACTCCTGTCTCCAGTGGCTAATGTTTACTGAGCTACGGAAAATATCAAAACTATAAGGGTGAAAGCAGAGAGAGTATTTATGCACAATATGGTACTCCAAGGAACAGCCATCAAAATAGACTTCGAATTTAGAGAAGACCGTCAAATGCCCAGTAGGTTTAGTGTATCATGCATCAGATTTCCCTTTTGCAGGTTGTAATTCTTGACTTCCCTCATAAGACAGAAAACAGATGAATTATTTTAACAATTACTGACCGCAATTATATCATCACAGCCTCAGCTCTTCCCTCAGAAAAGACACAGCCACCAGAGGAACCTACTCGGTGCAAAGGTGACCCAGTCCGGTCCCCAGAGGAAGGTGCTGCTTGTCTCCTCTTGCAGCACATTCACGTATTAACCCTCCTCATCCCATTGCATGGTCGTGTACCTTCATTTGGAGCGATGGGAGAGGAATACCTTCCTCTCCTGAGTCACGAGCCCAGATTTCTTCTGTGGCAGAGGTCTTCCTCAGGAACCTGCAGACTAAAACCCCGCACACTACATTTTCTTATTACTTTAAGGAAGTTTCACTGCAACAGGGAAGGGAGGACAGCCAACCTGAGCGAGGTTAAGGAAGGATTTGGAATTTCTGCCACGCAACTAGCACTGGTTTAGGATGGAAAGTATATCCTACGCAGGGCAGCCCAAGCACGGTGCTGCCCGCATGCCTGCCTCGCTTGGCACCCTCTTCCTACGCGCTTGCCAGCACAAGCACTGGGAGGAGGCAGCGGAGAAAGGACAGGCTGAGGAGCGAGAGCCTCACAGAGGACCACTACCTCTCTAGCTCCTGCTGCTCACTCACACAACTCCCAGGACTCGTTACCAATGAGTTCCTCTGTATTTCTTTTCCTAATGTTCATTTCATGAATTGCAGAAGTAACGTCTTTCCATATTGAAATGTAATTAATGATTTCACCATAATGAAATTAATAATTAACTGGAAAGACATTTGGCCCCTTTGTTGAACAAAACTCACTAATTTTATGATGCATTAGGACTGTCTGGGCCGGTCTGCCTCTGAAGCAGCTATCCCACAGCTGGCAGCGAGCCAGGGGCTGCAGAAAACTTGTCTTTTTTTCCTGTCACAGCATTTCTGACAGGCCTCTACAGCGCGGTAGCAGCTCTGCTCACAGGCACCATTAGCTCCTGGTTTCTGGATCCCATCAAAGACAGGAGAACAAAATAAAAAGGTAAACATGGGTGGGGACAAGGCAATAGCCTCAGCTGACTGGCTCCCCACCAACTATCTGCTGTTTGTGAGACGCCCAGGCAAAAGGGTTTTAAAAAGAATTTAGAGGGCACCAGTGCGCACATCTGCTTCAGAGGAGGACGTCTCTACAGTAGACCAACACAATGCAAGCCACCAGCTGCAGGGCAGGAACGAGGAGTAAGGGAACGAGCACCCCGCACAGCAGTGCCCTGTGCCCTCCCCGTAGCCCCAGATCAGTTCTCCTCCTCCTTTACACCAAGCTCATGTCATTGCCATGGGGACAGCAAATAACCACAGTACAATGGACTCCTTGAGCTGCCCCACCGGCACTGCACACAGGACTAACAGATCCTTTTGAACTTGGGTGTTTTGTGAGCTGCAAGCACACAAGTTGCAGGGGCTCAAACTTGGAAACCTTGCATGGAAACGCACTGTCTTTAAGACCTGAGACTCAAACCAACTGACTAGCGGCATATTTTGGCAACTGCCCACCACAACTTGAGACACGTGTCCTCTGCTACACCACTGTAGTCAGCCTGTAACTGAGCCAGCTCTGTTCTTTGGGTTTGAAGCATCTTAAACTAAGACTTTAGCTTTCCTTTGAAGCCAACTGAATTAATCAATTCCTCCTTGGCATTGAAATAAAGCTCGCTTTCTGCTAGGTGGGTCAAAAACGCACAACCTATTTTGGCTGTTCTGTTCCCATGAATTCTATTACAATACGTTGCAAAGGGGAAGATTACAGGGAAGGCAGAGCCAGCGGCATGCCTTGCTTTATGAGGAGGAAAAAAACACACACACAATTTATTTTTCATTGCTTTATGATGAATATGAATTCAATTACATGCAGAGGAGAACTGCAGTAGTCAGTCAGAATTATACTCAGCTAGTAGCGAATATAATGGCTTTTAACAAGGAGAGCTTATCATCAAGGTTCAGACAAGCTTGAGTCCGTGCTGCACCTGATGAACCTGCACAAGGAGACAATGACTATCACAGCTGAGAATTAATCTCTCATCTCCGTGGCTGGAGGAGGGAGGGGGAAGCAGGGTGTTAGTGAAGCCCTCTGGTCTTTGCCAGTCATCCAGCCACACATTGTCAGGACACCAGCCATGGGCACCCGGGAGCAGAAGGACCATCCGTCAAAACATGAGCACATGCAACAAAAGCAACACAGAAACGTGCTCGTCTCCCTTCTTGTTTCTGTCATTTTTCCCACCAGACAAAATGCATCTCTCCTGTCCCTGGGAAACGTTTCCAACAGCCCGGTTAAGCTTTGCCCACGAAGCTCACCAGCTTAGCAGCCGTGTGTGCAGAAAACAGCCCACCTCTGCCTTGATTCAGCCAGACATCTGGGAAGCGCCTGTACGAACGGCATCACAGCACCCAGGCACCCCAGCGCACAAGTGCCCATATATGTATGTATCCATATATACATCTGTGCCTTTTTGCTTATAAGGCTCTAGTCACTCCGAAACAATGACCACCCTTGCAGCAGCTAGGAGTTCTTTGAAGAGGCCTTTCAAGCCCCTTTTAGTCCTTCTAATTGAGCAGAAATCCACAATCATTAGCACTTCTGTGCTTGGCACAAAGCGCTTCTTAGCATGAGCTCCACTGGAGAAATGAGCACCTGACCTCAGGGAGGGCAGTGAGACTCACCACATCCCTGGGAGTCCCCTTCCAACCCCCGCTGTCCCCAGGACAGCCCTGTGATGCCCAGCGGCCCCCACCCTCTGTCTCGCTCCCCAGAAGCCCCAGCGCTCTGCTAGTGGCCACGTTCCCCCAATGCCACAGCAGCAGCAAGAGAAATCCTCAAGCAAACAGGAGGAAGGGCAGACTATTGCCACATACTGCGCATTAATCTTGCGCGCGGTGCAACTCTCCTGGGATATCACTGAAGTTGGTACAACATCGCTATGTCCAGGATTTCTTTCTTCAAGGTAGCCCTCAAGTTGTTTCTTGGGGTGTTTAGCAACTCAGAATCAGACAAGTAATGTTAATGCAACACGCCAAGCAACTGCCTCCAGCCCTCCTCTGGGAGCAGGCACGAAAAGATCATACATCTTTAGTTATTGCTTAATAAAGCGGTCCTAAGCAGCAAGCCCATCTAATTTGACATTGCTCGAAGCCCTGAAACCCCCAGCAGTGTGTGCAAACACACACCCAAGCGTGCCGCCGCTGTGCAAACACACACACACAAGCGATTAGCTGCCTGTCAAAGCTGCCTTTGAGCCAGACACACCAGCCAGGCAAAGGGGAGAAGCTGGGGGGCAAAGTGGGGGGCTCAGGCAGCAGTAAGCCAGATGAGGCTGGAAGGAGATGGCGTGTGTTCTGCATAGGAGATCCAGCTATTAAAGGCCGGGCCCAGAGCAGCAGATGCGCCGGGCTGTGCTTCCCAAAGGAGGCTGGTGGAGACAAACTTCCAAGGAGAAGCTGGTCCACCTTCCTCTCTGCATACAGGCAGCGCACACAAGGCTTTCCCTGTTTCAAAAGCAAAACGTTATTTTGGAGCAGCTGTCTGGAAAGGGCTGCTCAAACCTTGCCCAATAACAAACATTTCAAATTTCCTCACTATTTTTCATCAAAGCATTTCATGGACATTTTTGGGTTAAGCTTTACTTCTTCGGCATGGAAGGTGAGTGTTGTTACTCTTTAGAGACAGAAGAAATAAGACAAGAGGGCGGGGGGAATCACATTTCTTGGCCAAACTTATGAATCAAGACAGAGCAGAGCTCATACAAACCCCTGACATCTGTGCTCCTTCATCCCTGTGTATTTGCTCCTTCTCATCAGCCGAGGTGCTGCATGGCAGCATCGTGGCTCTGAAACACAGTGACTCTTCTCTTATCTGCTGCCTGGAAAGTATTTATTCAGTGCCGGAGACACCATCAAGCTTTTGTCCAAACTGCTGTCATTAATTGACTTCTGTTGGCAAGCAGAGAGGGTCCGTGTTCAATGCCCTGCTCAAAGCACGGTGCTGACACCCCGAGGGAGCTGCCCCTCCACTGGGGCACGGGGAGGTGCAGCAGCCGCGTAGCACTGGCCGAGTCCCACCGCCCTGCGAAACCCCGGGCTGCCCATCACCCGTCACCCTCTCTCTGTGGTCATACAGCAAGAGACGGTTCCAGCCATTTAATGACAGAGAAGGCGTTTAATCCCATTTCCATCCAGGTAAGGCTGATGACCCCATCCCTGCCCTGACCCTCCCCTTTCCCGAACACACGTCACAGCGGCGTAAGCGGAGCTCAGCTCTGCTGCGATGGCACCGGCAGCCGGCTTCGGGTCTGGAATCAGACTGCATCATTAGACAAAATCTACGGACTTGAATTCTGCCATCTGCTCACCAGGCTTGATTGAAAGTGTAGGAATTACATTAAATTACCTGATTATGTGAAGGCTGACAAATGATAGCAGATATTACAGGCAAGGCTGAATAAGAGCTTGGGCCATTCCTGTCTCTACAGGAGGAGTGGGAGTTTTGCCCTGGTAATAACAAGCATTGCAAGTTTCTTCTCTTTAGAGCTGGGGTTTTTTTATATCTGAGGATGGAGAAGAAAACATACAAATTGCACATAATAAGTGGAACACAGAGAAAAAGAGCCAGCTGTATTCACAGATGTTACAATGCAACCAAAGGTGCTTCTCTATTTTCTCTCCTCCTAGAATAAGCCGTATACATCTAATGAATAATGCAAAAGATTTCCTCTATAGAATTAATAGCACGCAGTCCTTCTTGACTTGCCTTTAATCACACTCAGCACCCAGTGGGCCTGGGAGGGAAAGCCAGCATTACTCATTTACTCAGGCAAACCCAACGGTTTTCAGCCATCCCAGTCCTTCACAGCTTTAACACCGCTGTTTGGGGAACAAAATCAGAATCCCTGGGCAGCCCTATGAGCTCCGCTCCTCCCCGGGGGCAAAGTTTGGATTGAAGTCAATTGACATTTCACTTGAACACAACCAGTGTTTACAAATGATGTGTGTAGGAAAAGCCTTTGCTTAATTAGATGGACTCATTCAACTTAATTGATGCACAGTGATGCTTCATTTGTGCAAATTCATGGAGATCCAGAGGATTTCACTCACTTAAAGAAGGTAGCTTAGAGGTAGAACGACTCTACCAGTCTATAAGGTGCACACAGACTGTTTATTCTGAGTCTATCAGACACCTGTTACTAGCAGTGCAAATGCTATAGTTTCAAGTATCTGTGCAAGCTTACAGCTCAAGGCTGAAATCCAGTCGTTTCCCAAAAATTAATGAACACAAAAGTATCCGTGAACTTTGCAACACAGGAAATGAAAAGAGAAAATGAGTTCAGATATGGCCGAATCTGAAAATGATTCAGGATTTGCAAAACAGGGTTTGTAAGTGGTCTGTCCTGATCTGGCCGGTGCTGGTTCAGACCAGAAGACAGCAAGGCGTAGCGCAGTGGGAGTTTTGCCTAAAGAAAAAGTAAATCAAGTATGAGTCACAGGCAAGTGTTGTTAGAGAATATTGCAAACTGGAGTTCCCATCCATCAGAAAATCTGATTACTTTAATGTGTTTTGTTTAGAAACTTTTCTACATACATAAATCACAAAGTTTTCCTTTGCCTTGTTGAACTGTTACGGCAGCCAAGCAGCTTACCTCCACCGCCTGCGCTCATCTCCCCGTTATCCTGCAGAGCAGAGCCTCGGAGCGACGGCTGTCTGTCCCTCTGTCCTGCCTGGACAGACCAACCCCGGGGAGGCACGTCAGCCACTGCGCTCCGCGGGCAGCGGGAGGACAGCACACAACAGCCGAACTGCAGTTCCTGCAGGGCACTGAACCAGCTCTGGCAAACACAAAGAAATGTGGAATTAACTGAAAATGACATGTTTTGATTCAGCTTAATATGCCAAAATCGTTTGATCTGGATCCACTAGACTGGAATGATACGTTTCATTTAAAACTTCTTGACAAAAGAGAACAGCCTATGCATTGATTTGATTTAAAATCAGGGTTTTTTCCCTGGAAAATTTGATCTTTTTACAGAAACTGCATTATCCATACACACAAACTCTTAAGCACCGCTAATTACCACACGTCGGTGAGTTTGCTAACAGCCTTCTTGGGAGCTACAGGACTCGATTCTCAATTACGGCCAAGTCATTTTACATCCTCTTACTCTATGCTACCTAGAGCCATAGAGTGGGTGTAAAAATAGTTATGGAGAAACGTTTAAAGCCCAGAGCCAGAATACATGTCTGGCTGCAGACTGCGACAGGCAGGCACAAGAACAGCCTTGCGCAAGTGCACAACCTGACCCCAATCTCCCAAACCGCGTCTGCACGAGGCTCTGCCGCTGGGGCCGCCGGCACTGCAAGGTGCTGGGAGGGACTGGGTTGCAGGTGTGAGCCGGATTGGGCCCACAAGTGACAAGACCAACCGCTACAGCTACATCTGATTATCCTGCAAGGGTTGCTTGAGCCCCGCGGATTCCTCCTTTTTTCTTATTTGCCTTCCAGGTGTCAACAAGAAGTTCAGAAAAAAGCACCAAAGTTGGAGTAAAGGGGAAAGGGGATGTTAAGTGTGTCTTGAAAAAATATAAATAAACTTTCCCACTCCCCTGATGACTCGTATATTTGTCAACTGGTCTTTATGGGAAAGCGGTAAAGAAGATTTCTGATGCCTCATATTGACATATATTCCCACTGAGGAACAAAGTTTGAACCAATATCTGAATTTTAAAATTATTGAGAGGAGGGATTATCACAACCAAGAATAGCTGTGTGTGAAAGGAAATTGATTTCTAGTCTGCTAATAACTTATTTTACGTTCTTCATAAGCATATACCAAAAAGCTCATATTCTAGAGCAATAAATAATTCCAAGGGCTGTCCTCGTTTACTCTCCCCACAGCATTCTTTGGACTTGCTTAATTTCATAGCCCAAGGCTGCTCTGGGGTTTAGGTGAATTTTATATTGTGCCTGTTTAAGATGACAAGCCATCAAAAAGCTGCTGTTGCCTCCCTGCCAGTGCAGGTATCCTACCAGCGACGGCTCCCAGCGCTCTCCCCATTGAAAGCTCTCTCCTGCTTTTTAATAAGCATTTTAATTTGGTCTGCGTCTGTAGCATTCAGGTGTTTCCATACCCACCCTGTGTTTTCCTTCTGAGCTGCTTTCTCTTCTGGCTTAGGGACGCTTCAGAAAGTTTCCCCAGTGCTCCTCCTTCCGAATTAGCTGGGACAAGAGCTGGATTTTTAAAACAAGTAAGTGGGAAACTGATCAAATGAGCAAACCGAGCCAGAATGAGTGGATTTTCATGGGACATTGAAAGGCAGCAACAGTGACCGTGAAGTTTGTTGAGCTGGTTGAAGTGTGTTGCCTCATCTGCTTCCCTTCCCACGAGGTCCCTGGAGGTCCCCCGAGCGCTGGGGAGGAAAGGCAGAGGGACCACACATTTGGACTGCTACATGTTATCCACAACAGCGATTTCTAGGCACCACAGTAAGGCAAATAATTAAAAAACAACAACAGCATGAACCATCCTTAACATTTTAGGTGGTGGGTTTTGTCTATATGGATCAGTAAATGCCCCAAAGGTGTGTGGACGCTTATTTTCTCCACAAAGAATGAGAAACTGAAGCACAAACTGACTAAATAACATGTTCAAAGTCATAGCAACAGCAAATAAGTTTCACGCTCAAATACATGGGATGGCAGCTGCTGAGTTTAGCTGCTTCTGGAAGGAAACTTGTATCTAAAGGCACTGATTCCTATTAAAACAAATTCTTGCCCATTGAAAAAACTTCCTTACCCTTAACACCCTGGGCAGAAAATCTCAGGACCAAAATTCTTGGTGGAAGCTGAGAACTGAAGGTTCATGTTAACTTTATTGTTAAATATATTCCAGATATGCAAAGGGGTCAACACTAGAGGATGATCTTTAATTCCTTGGCTTTTAAAGCAGTCCAGGGAAGCACTGCGGGATAAATAGGAGAAGTCCTGACTTCCCTGTGAATTCACCAACGTTTTCATACATTACTGTTCTATTTTTGTCCTGCTGTTTTGGGACTTTTCAAAACCATCTAACATTTCACCTGACAGAGATGAAAAAAATCATTGTATTTAGGTATCTTATTTACCAAGTACGTTTGAGTCTCAACTTTCAAACATCTTTGTTTGTCATTACTTGAAAGGCCAAAGCACGCAGCTAATGAGGTCTTTTTCCTCCACATTGATTCATCTGCAAAGTGTTCAGCCACCTGCGTTATTGGAAGCAAGAGGGCATTCACTAACAGGATGGAGATCATCCCCAGTGCAGCGGCGATCTAAGATTTTTCTCAAGAGAGGATAGACAGCTATGGGAATTTAGTGTTGAAAAAGGCCCTCCTGGGTCACCCTTACCAGTGCCTGTGATCAGAAGGACCACAGTGTGTCTTCCTCCTCCTGAGGTTACCAAAGGCCACAGCAGCTCTGAGGGGCTCCTGCCCAGGCAGGATTTCCCTCACTTTGGGAAATCTGCTCCTTTTTCCAGTGGTCTATGCCCTGAATGTTGCCTCTTTGAGCTGTGCTCCAGCCACACCACTTTCCAAGGCACTTTCCAACCTTTTTCAGGGTATAAAGAGCCATTCATTTGGCAGAAAGACCCAAAGACCTCAGACGTAGCCCCTTCCCCAGGCTTTCAAGGACTTGAAGACAGATTTGCCCGCAGACCTTCTGCCCAACCTTGAACAAGATGCAGTCTGCATCTGCTCTGAAGTGAAAGATCACCCCTGAGGCTTGGCCAGAGGCCAATCTTACAGATGGCCCATGTTCTTCACTTCGTGGAGGATTTGGATGCTCATCCTGGTGGCGGTTCAGCTCCGGCATCCGCAGGGCGGGCTGGGAGTACAGGGTAGATGGGCCACCGGTGCTGTGCCTGTCCTCCACGTATCTGCTTTGTAAGAGTCACCTGATGGCTGAGGCTGGGGAGATAAAATGGCCCAAGGATCTTAAAAGGATCTCGTTACCTTCCACTGCAGCAGATGGGATTTGCAGTGCAGCCTGCCCGTAAGGGCAACGCGGATGTGCAAATGTGAGTTCTGGGATGCTGCAGGCTGCTGTTCCCAGGACAGCCAAGCCAAGGTAAGTGTTAACATAGCTCCTGTGCTTCAATTTATGCCTGCAAAATGAATGCTATTCTCATGGGTTGCAATAAGGTTGTAACATGCTTAAATACTTCATTAATGAGGGCTCTGTAAGTACCACAGAGACAAACAAGATTTTAGAGGGGCAGAAGCCTTTATGCTTTTCCCTTCTCCACAGGGGAGAATTTCAACTCACTGTCCAATTTGCAATTACTAACAGAAAATTTTGCACATGGAGACGGATTTGCTAGCACAGTTTGTGCCTCCGTCTAATTGTTTTTAAACTTTGCATCTTGGGAAGAATTAGCAATCATGCTTTGGTGGATCCCTGTTCTTACAGTCTTCAGATTTTTTAAATTTTTCTTCCCGTAATATCCCATATGTTTCTATTGCTTTCAGGGGCGCAGAGCCGAGCCATCTTCTAACTAAGACCTGTTAATTCACAGAGCGCATCAATCTACTGGACAAAGCATTTGCAGCCTGCTGTAGATGTTAAGACAAACTTCCCTAGTGGGGAAAATTACACCAGGAATGAATGTAAATCTTGTTAACATGATTATTTGTATTCCTTTTAACTATACATGCAAAGATAGATTAATTTTCTTAGGGCTTTTTTGAAGAGAGGAGGAATGAGAAGGTGAGAACAGGAGGATGTCTGATTAAGGTTATTGAGGCCAGGTATTTGCATGGATCCATTGTCTGATTAAGGTTATTGAGGCCAGGTATTTGCGTGGATCCATTCCTTCGAGCCTTGCCGGCGCTGGTTCAGGAACGCTGGGGAAGTTGGGATGCAAGAGTAGCTTTTACCACCTTTCCTGATTTGGCTCCTGCTATAACTTAAAAATACTTCAAGGCCTCTTTGACTAATAGTGATAGATAACCACTGCCAAAGGCCACACCATCATACAGGATATGTCCCCCCCATCCACTTTGACATGCACGCCCCCTTGGCTTCTGCTTTAAAGTCCCCTATGTGACCTTAAATGTGAGACAAAGGGGACGGACCTTACAAAGGTCTGGTCTCTGATGGCTGTAGAAAAATTCTGAGTTATTTAAATTGCTGTGCTTAAAACTAACATTGGCTCTGTTTTTAAAGTGTTCTTAAATCCTCCTACTCTGGGAAAGAAGATAAAAACATCCCAGCACACCTGGTTAACTTAGCCACTTGTCACAGCCACTGCTTTTTGAGGACAAGTATTTCAAGGTGTTCTCCCCTAAACTGCTTTTTCCAAGCATTTGATGGGTTAGATATTTTAGGATTCAGGCAATGTGCACCAAATCAGAGAAAAGGCCAAGAACTCGAGGCACTTGTGTCTGGTGGAAGTATCAGAGCCCCACTCACTGCAGCTCTGCAACATCCATCCCTTTACTTTTGCTCCCACAAAAGCCTCTGAACTCATTTCCTTCGAGGGAGACTGGTTCCCTTTCCATTGCTGTATTGTAGGCTTGTAATCTCAAGCAGGCTCCTAAAAATAGAAACATTACTCTAACATCTCTGCCTTTCTAATGTCAGTAAAAGCAGGGCATGTAGTGCTTTAAATTAGACTCTCATTCTCTGGAATAAGGAGGATCACCCCTCTCTGGTCAAAAGTCACAGATGGCAGATGTTTGGTTTTATCCCCTTTGGCCGTTGGCAGTGGCAGATTCAGAGCTGCTACAAAGCGCTAAGGCTCTGCACCAGCTCTTAGCTCTGGGAAATCCCAGCTGTCTGCTCTCATTCATTCTCTTGAAGCAATATTTAATCTTCCCAACGTTCCCTTCAGGCTCTCTGTTCCAAGGCCGCAGCTAGAAGAATGTTTTCACACAGTCTCAAAGTCCAGAAGCGCAATGCCACCTCAAGGCATAGAGTGAAAAAGTGAATGTGAAAGTTTTCTATTAAAAAAAAAAAAACAACAAACACCAACCCCCCCCCCAAACTACAATCCCCCCTACCATTAAAGTGATTGCCAGCTTCCCCACTCATGAAGAGACTTGATCTGCTCATTCCTTTGAACACCATCGCCGAAAAGTCCTGTGCTTCCTTCTCTCCTCATCCTTTTTTTCCCCCCCTCAATAAACTTCCTTGTTGCAAGAGAATCGCCAGCCATGGAGGCACTGAACTTTTGGGTTTGCAATGGGTCATACAAGCTGTAAGGTACCTTTGCCTTCCCCTTTGCCTACCTTGAGCCTGCTGGTCGGCAGGACTGACTCGCACACTGGCTCATCCATGATGGAGTTTATAACCGTGCTTGTTGAAGGAGCTCCAGGTGCCTTTGGCTGTCTGAAGCTTGGATGGCCGTGAGCAAAGGGCACCCAGAGCCTTGGCTGCTCCTGTGCTTCTCCGGCCCTTAGGATCTCATCTGCAATGCAAGGGAGAGGGCCCATGAGGTTCAAGAGCTTGAATATCAGAAAGCACTTAAGCACACCTTGCACCACACTTCTCTGAATAAGATCCTGCCGTGACTACTGCTGCTGTACTTAAATTTAGGAGTTAAATTACTTTTCTTCCTTTTCTGACAGATCTAGCCTTAGCGCACCCAAGGCAGACATGCAATATGGAAAAACGCACCTTATTTTTTAAGTTGAGGGAAGGCAAAGGAAACATAGTCAAGGGCTATGAAAGTAGAGGACAAGAACATAGAGAAATTTTCAAGCTGGCTGATCTGCAGGTGAAGGACGAGCCTGAAACAGAACCAAAGCTGCCAACCAGATCTTTGGAGTCATCTGAGGTGAGACGGAATCAGCAGAGATTTCATTACTCACAAATCCCTCCAGATGCCTTAAATAATTCATAGCAAACACTGGGACATAAAGACCAGGAGTCCCATTAGGAGGCACATGGTATTGTTTTTGTTCATTAGGGTGAGTCACACAAAACACATTATTACATAAAGCGGGATGTCTCATTAATTACATCAGTCTGGGGGCTATAATGTACCAGTGCCTGGAAGAGCTCCGAGAGACTCAGCCCTTGTCCTCGCTGTTCCAGAAAGTCCCACAGCGTCTCTCTGCAGAAAGTCACCCATCACTCCCACCCCGGCTGTCTCTCGGGGTCTGGCTCCCAGCACCCTTGCTATGTCCCTGCCCGTGGGTGCCAGCACACGTTTCTCCAGCAATGTCACCTCTCCTGTGAACTGCCCCCCCAGGACACGAGTCTCCTCCAGCTCACCCCACACGAGCCCGGCACAGCTCCAGCCAGGCGCCCGGCGCTGACACCAGCGAGGGAAAACCCACCCCTGAGCTGAGCTCCTGCCACCTCCATCAACTCCGAGAAGATAACTGAGACTAAAGGCGGAGCGTTTATCACTGGTGTGTTTGGAATAATGAGGCAGTGCTGCACCGTGTCTTTCAGAGGGAGGGGAACTGAAGCGTTTCAATGGCAGCTGCCAGTGTTTGCCCGTACAGGCAGGTGGGAGCTGCGCCTGCCAGCTGGAGGGGAGACCCTGGGACCCCGCGCTTCCTAACACACGCTGTACACCTGCAAACGCCCACGAGGACCAGCCCTGCTTGCATGGATGCCGCCGCAAAGGAGTACCATCCACTTCAGTCCCGCCACCTGCAGGTATCCAAATGAGGGGAGCTTGAATTTCATGAAGGAAAATAGGGGGTTGGCTTTCCTTCACTACACAGATACTGCAGTGCATGAGGAGAGTGCCCAGATTCCTATGGCCTGAGTCATTTCTGGCGAGACGGGAGAAAGACCCTCCCTGGGGAGGTACAGCAGTAGCTGGGGAGCTGTAGGCAGGCGACCTGGCCCCTCTGCGCAGCCTCTGCCCACTTTCGGAGCTCAGCAATGCAGCTCCCTCCTACCTCTTCAACAAAATGGGTTGTTATGGGAGACATACACCACTTCTCCACAAACTCAGCCTTCAAAAAACTACATCGTCCCGTGGAAGCCCACTGCAACCTCAGGGTCATGGGGTGGACTAAATAAACTCCCCAGGTCCCCTGCACCTTCTTTTCTACTGTGCTACGGCTTTCCAGGTAGGACTGCGCCCAGTGATGGGTGCTCGTACCCTTCAGTGATGTGAGACAGAGATCAGGGACACGAATGGGAATTAGATTCCTCCATTTGGCACAGAAGAGGATCATATAAATAAGTCAGGGGGCCATCAAGGTCTGCACTAACATAATCTTTCTGAATAGCACTCACCCTGTGCTTGGTTATACCCAGACTGTGCTCTATGGACATTACCAAAATCTTGCTGCCAGGATACAGTGTTGGTGGCCAGTAGAGAAAGTATAGACTTTACTGGGGTAGAGAAAGTATAGACTTTACTGGGGTAGCGAAAGGAAAAGGTCAGGGAACATCCTCGCATATTTTGCTCTCTAACAGCTAGTCCTTGTGACTGTATCAATATGCAGTAGCAATGACAGGGACAGATGATCCAGAACTCCCTGCATTATTAATATACAGTGAAAGATGAGGCAGCTATTGTGAAAAGTATCTGTTTGCATGTTTAATATACCATGGTCTAACCTCAATGCACTGCTACTGATGATGCCGTATTAAAACGCAGCTAACCTTTTAAGAAGTCCCACACTGAACAGAACAAGAAGCATTTGCTGAGTTCACACACTCCTAAATGTTCCAGGCTTGGAAGCATGACTGTTAAGATCAGGAAAACAAAACAAATAAAAAACAAAACAGGGAGGTGGGGGGAGGAAATGCAGTGACAAATGCCAATGGAAGTGAAGTAGAAGGAGAAACAAAGAGAGGGGAAGTGGAGGTGTGGGGAGAGAGTTCCAGGTGTGCCCAGACTCCACCAACTCCCCTTCTCTCAGCCACGTTAGGACTTCAGCTCCCCCCATGGGAAACCCGGACCGTGATACAGAGCGATGCAGCACCTCACCTAGCAACATGGGAAGGTGCTTTCTGACCCCCCTTTGAGCCTCCACCTCCGCAAGGCACCACCACTTGTGCCTGCCTTTGCCTAAGAGGAGCAGTTCACCCCGGCACTTCGAATACCAGATTCTCATCCTGGCGCTGTGTGAACCAAACTCCATTCATAGTGCCGGTCTGGCTTCTGGAAGGGGTTCTCCTCCCTCATCTTCAGCTCAGCCTCGTGACAACTAGAAAAAATAAGTAGCAAGATTCCTGTCTACAGCGGCAGGGGAGCAGGAAGAAAGGATAAGGTGGTGCAAGGACCAAGGGGGTCATTGTCCTCCATGAACCCCTGAATGGTCATGTTGTACCTGATCACGATGTCGTCTAAAGAAAGTATGAATATGGCAGAGACAGGCCTTTAAGCTCTCTAGTAACCAAGTCCCAGAAATACTTTATCCTAAGCTCTTTAACATGGAGTGACTGAACAACATTGCAGAAGCCAGCCTTAACGCTTGCAGACAGCAAGGAGTCCAGCAGACATGGGTTTCTTCCTGTTATGTTAAGCTTAAATAGAATTATATGGTCTTTAGTTTACCTTGCCATGCAGGCACATTAGGCATGGATTTCTCTAAAGCCAGAACATCACAAGCTACCCAAACAACCCTGTCATTGCAATTTCACAAATTCCCTCTTTTGTGCATCTTTGAGCTCTGTTTGCAGTAAAATTTCATCTCCTCAGCCCACTGCCATCTGGAGCAAGGTTCAGCCTCAGTCACAAGCATAACGGGAAAGGATATTTCTGGAGAATGGTGGGAAGGGTAATGATGAGTATGCTTGGAGCTGGTGATCTCTTTCTGTATCTCACTGTGACATTCCAGTCTCCACTGTATGATCTGGAACCACTAAGTGGATGTTACTGGGAAGATAACAAGAACTCGGACATCTGACAGGCATTGGGGGCTACAAAACCTCAGTCAGCAATGCAGGGGGAGTCTCCCCAAAGGATTTTCAATCTGAAATTATCCCACCCAGGAGACTGGAGTGGACCTTAGATCATCTGCAGAGCATCAGAAGGAGATTCTCAGCAGGTGCAGGGACTTTACAGCTCCCAAGTCTGGGCCAGCTCAGCTCTCAAGAGGACAAAGATGGATGGTGTTCAGATGGGTTCATTCCAGGTTATCTGTTAGGCTTCGCAGGGAACATCAAAACCTTAATTATCAGGGTTAAAAAGGGACACCAGAGGATACCTCGTAACCTCCTGTCATCAGGAAAACAGGTGGTACCCATTGCTTTGCACAGATCAAGTAACACACCAGCTTTGCAGACTACCCTCCAGCTACGGGCTGGATGACTCTGTACCGCCTTCAGCAATGCCCGGCATCTCCTTGAACGGCTTCAGCTCTCTGACAACCTTCTTTAGCCATTTCAGTACTCTTGCTCTTTCTGTCGTGGCCCTGCCTTACAAGGCTGCGTTCCTCCAGCACTCCACAAGGCAGAGACCAGGAAGGAGAATAAGGAGAGATGTTAATGCCTTCACTAGTGGGTGTTACAAGCCCACATCAGACAGGCTGTTTACTTCTGCTGGGCTTAGCTGGAGGTGTTTGGATGCTTTTATACGACTTGACATCCACCCCTCAAATAATCGGCTCTGCATCCCCAAAAAGGCCAGAGACAGACGTATTATTCTCTGATGCTATTTCTAGCGTTGTCCAGCAGACACCGCAGGGAAGAAGACCAGCTGCAGCGCAGGCAGTTTTACAAGCTGCTCCTGGCCCGGCCGTTCCAGGCAATGCCTGTCAGGTCTGAGCGAGCCGGCCTCCGGTAATCGGGCAAAGCTGTTGTTTGTTAGCCCCTCGCGGTCTCTTGACTTTTCATCTTGATTAAAGACTATGCCGAACGATAGAATTAGCAAGGCAGGAATCCTAATCCTTTCGCCGCTCCTGAAATCCAGTCGCCTGCCCACTGCACACGTGCTCGTCCTCGGGGCTACCAATTAGTGGCACCAGCTGCTAGCCTGGATGCCAGGGCCAGGAGCTATTAGTGCACAGACCATTAGCTTTAAAAGGCATTTGGAACTTCTGAACGTATTAGGGTTTGTGTGACTGACGTACACTACAGCCATATGTGGCTCGCTGTCCTTTCTGTCAACGGTTTTTTCTCCAAAAACATGTTGGTTTATCGGAGCGATCTAGGTGGACCATCTCACGAAAGCATCTTACCAGGAGGATTCAGTAACTGTATTGAGTTAAATAGTTGTTCCCTGCTTTAACTAACTTCCTTGGCATCTTTCTTCTGAGTTAGGAATGGCAATGGGTTGTATGAAAGGTTGAATATCCTGACTCTATTTTTAGCCCTGTCATTTGCCCAGTTAATGGTTCCAGGGACGTAATTTCATTTCTTTATGCTTCAGCGACCCCATCTGTAAGATGGTAATGATGAGTCTGTACCATAGGGCTTTGAGATCTACGCTTGTAAAAAACATAATAAAACTTAGAACTACCATTACTGCCTAAAGCAAGGGTGGAGAGGAAGCCCCGTGGGCCTTCGCATATTTTGCAGCAGTACCTGCACGGATTTTTTTTGCAAATCCTGTCCTGCCGCGGCATCAGACCTGGGTCCCCCCTGCTGACCTTGGCAATGGCCGTTCCATCCTCGGTGCAGGTTAGACTCGCTGGGGGCTGCTGTTGTCGCTGGGTCCTGAGGAGTGTGGTACCAGCAAGCCGTGCAGGTCATTTCCTGAGAAGATGACAGGAGATGACGACAGAGGGTGATTTCGTTACGCACTTTGTGGGCGATCAATCCATCAACACAACAAGAGGGTTGAGCCATTGACTTCAGATTGTTTCTCTTACACTGCTTTTGTTTTGCCAGTCGCAATCACAGCTCAGCGCTGGGTAAATCATGAGCTGCTCACCCCTCTCTCCATCGTTACTTGGGCCAACCAGCACATCTCCACTGCCCCTCTGACTCGCCCACTTCTCTGCCGTGCTTCAGCTGGCATCCAGGAGGGATTCTGCCATGCAGGACCTGCTCTTTGGGAAAATTAACAGAGCTGGACTGGAGTGTACCTGCTAGCACACCGGTTACTTGTTATCTGAAGCCACTGCAAGTGCCAAGAGGGAGAGCCAGAACACCAGGCTATGCGTTTTGTGGCAGTGGGGCCTGGGCAAACACAGACAGAGGACATCCATCAGGAGACCATGTGGCTACCCAACCGTTAGCCCTCATCTGCAGGGATGAGCCAGGTGGCAAACCAGAGCCTTAACTCAAAAACAAGGTAAAAGCCAGGTTGTCTTACCAGCCTATCTGAGCCCGCTGCGATCTGGCTGCAGGGAGATCCTCCCATTTCTTTCCCAGCTTTTTGTTTAAAGCAGAGCTGTCATGGAATTTGGACTTCAAATATAAGATTTCTTTAAAAATCTCTAAAAGAGACTTTATAATGCGAAGTTCTGATGAAATTCCCAGGCCTTCCTTCTCCATATAGCTGGCAAATACCAGCAAAAGTCTTTTATCACTTTTAAAAATGTTTTAATATTATGCCCCTTAGCTAGATTCTTGACATGCAAACATTAAGTCAGTGTCATTCTAAGCTTGTTTTTTTATCTTGGGTCTGAGAGATTTTTCAGGCTCAGGACAGTTCTTTTGTATTTGAAAGGACTCTTCCCTCAGTCAGACACACAACCTTCTACTTTCCCAGATGGTCTCCTCCTCCAAGCTAGAATAATGTATTCAAATTTATCAAATAGCTTTCATGACTCAAGATTTCCCATAACTGGATGGCTTCTAACCATCCTCTGCTCCACCTGTTCAGACATTAAACCAACCCTCTCACTGGCTCACAACCTGCAACGCTGCAGTTCGTCAGCAGAGTGCGATTGCTGTTGGGTCAGGGAGAGGGTTTTAGCTGGTTTAGTCTATCATACAGCAGTTCTAGAGCAGCTTCAGGTTCACATAACCCATGGTCTACAGCTTGGTCCATAGCAGTCCTGGAGAGAAAGCACGGCTTTTAGAAACTGCTTCAAAGTTTTGTTTCATCTGGGGAGGAATGGTTTGTCCTGAATGCAGTCATTTTCATCTCCTGATCAGACAGATGGAAACGCACACTTCTACTCCATCCCAAATCTCTTTCTCCTGCATTTTTCTCATCAAACTATGTATCCAACAGAAAACTCATTCAGCAACCACAAACACAGCAACTTCACTGTCTACATAAACAGATAATTTTCTGGTTTGGACTACAGGAGAGAAATGCCGATCCTTGCATACTGATGTTTCATCATCTGCTTGGATTTCTTCAAGATGACAGGCAGTGATTTTAAATAGCATATGTGTGATCAAGGCACCCCTCATTACCACTGTTCGTTAAGACCCGAACTCCTGCACTAGATAGGTCCTTTTGGAAATGCCATTGGCGTCTTCCAACTCACAGGAGTCCTTCTGGAGCAAAGGTATTTTTGGAGAAAAGCATCCTAAATGATACTGACATTCAAGAAATCCTTTGAAATTGCTGGCAGGCATGAGTGGTGGCTCATCATAGCCTGGAGCAGCTCAAAGCCAGATGCAGAAAAAGCAGGTGGGGGAGGATGAAGTGAGATGAACAAGCTCAGAGAGGGGAAGGGGTGGAAGGAACAGGAATAAGAGCCTGGATACTGGGGTTGGATAGGTTTCAAAGCTGCTTGGGTAAGCTGTTAGATTGGTTTTTAAGCATAGATTGGTGTTTGAGAGGGCAGAAGTGAACTGAACTACAGGATACTGTCCTGCCACCATCTTCCATAGGCTATTCCCAGCTACCATAGAAATTACAGGCCGTTTGAAACCCTTACTCTGCCCCAGCCCCGTCCCCACAGGGCACTGAATGTGCACAATTCAGGCCACAACCTGGCTCCACAGAAGGGCAAATGATGACCAACAAAATCTTGCTTCAGTAGCCCAACACCACTGATGATACGGCACATTTTACTGCAGCCAGGGTTGGCTGTATCAGCTGCCTTCCTAAATATAGACAAACCATGAAATGTCTAGAAACAGAAACCCAAGTGAATGAGAGATGCTGCATGTCAGAAAACGAAGCCCCTTGCCAGAAAAGACAAAACAGGAAGAGAAGATTAGCAAGGGCAAACAGGCAAGCAACTAATTACAGCGTAAATTAACTCACCAACCATGTACATAATCAGACAAGAAATATTATAAGCATAAGCCAGCAGTTTCAGTACCCACATTTTGACAAAATTTCCATGTATCATCCCTGGCTTAAGCAACAAAGTTCTGCTTGAATGCGTCAAAATGGAGGCATCGGGGAGCACCATCATCACCAACGCCCTCACATCAGCACGCTGATGGGAAGATGAGCCCTGTCCGTAGGACCCTGGTGTTATTTGCCACAAAAGCCGTGAGACAAATGAGGCAAAAAAACTTCCCAGGGTTGAGACCTGGTAAATTTCCTGGTAAATTATTTCCACTGTTTGAGACATCCAGGGACAGTGTTGAAGATCTGAATGTTCAGAAACCTGTGAAAATCCACTAGGAAAAAATTGTGCCATAAATAAATCAATCATCAGCCCCAGTAATTTTCAAGTTGGAAGAAGGAAAATCAGTGGACGCTGTTCACAGGTCTTCTGTGCCTCAGTTCCTCAGTTACAAAACAAGACACTGTACAACACATCTAGGATATCGTTAAAAAAAATAATTAAAAAATCCAATCATGACCAAGGAGCACAGGTACCCCAGAGAAGTACAGCTAGGAAGCAGTCAACCTGTATCGCACACAGGGTCTGTGAAGAACAACCCAAGAAGAACAGGGAGAAACACTGCAGGGGTGACCAAGCACTGAACTTCAGCAGAAAAATCTGTGTATTGCCACATACACATGTAACTGTATAAGCTAATTTGAAGTTATGCATGTAATATTAAGTGAGGCATTTCCAAATATCTAGAGACAGCTTTGATCCCCAGTATCACTTGTATACGCTTCCTTGAAGTTACTTACATGTTCNTACATGTAACTGTATAAGCTAATTTGAAGTTATGCATGTAAAATTAAGTGAGGCATTTCCAAATATCTAGAGACAGCTTTGATTGCCAGTATCACTTGTATACGCTTCCTTGAAGTTACTTACATGTTCCATTGGGCTGTTACCACTTTTGAGGAGCAAAATGGGAAGACAAGGCCACCTTTTTCCTCTGAAATTCCATGCTGAGATGCTGTGGAGAGCTCTGGTGTCTGTCTTTTATGGCTGAATAACAAAACCTGGCCAGTTCCTGTAGTGTCCTGCTGCAGTTTCATCTGAACTGGGAGATAAACATGGAATTAAGTGGTGGAGATGAAAAGAAGCTGGTCAGGAGGTTGCCTGAGAGTGCCTGAGCCTGGGACGCAAGGAGCTGTTGCTGACTTTGGGTGACTGTCATCCCTTGCTAGGGCTGGAGTTTCTGTCCTCACCTGAAGCAGGTCAGGTCCCAAGTGACGACAACATACCTGATGGATAAAGGACAATAAGCACATAGCATCAGCATCAAAACCACAGCAAGGGTGAAGTGAGGTAGGGTGCATCCAGGAAAGCCCCCGAGGACATCATGAGATGATGGGAAACATGCCTGCAGCCCACTGATGCACTCCAGGAGGATGGGTTGTTTTTCCACAGCAGCAGCAGCGGCAAAAGAAAACAAAACAAAACCAACTAAAATCGGGTTTTATTCGCTGAAAGCAAATGTTCTCTTCCCTGTTGCTTCAGCAGCCTAAGGAGAATCATGCAGTTTTTGTCAATATGCCCGAGGAACATCTAAGGCTTTCAACATCAATGTGTCATTTCCCATAACAGCCCATCACCGGGGCAAGTCCTACCAACAAGCCTTCACGGCCATAATATGTTTCAGTGCATTTTGCTGTCTCTGACACAGCTCCCCATGCTGCTTGCTCAGGCTCCAGGCTGCTGTCTGGAGACTGTGAACGAGCAGTGCCTGGGACCGTCTCAGCAATGGCAATCTCAAGGCTGCTGCTAATAAGACAAGTCCACGCACATCACCATCAGAGCTGCATTCTCCTTGCCAGAGCCAGGCTGCCACGCTCACTTAAATCCTGCCTCCTACCTGCCAAAGGGTGGTGGGTCAGGGTGAGCCCACACCACCGTGGAGGTGACCTGGCCAGAGGGTGCTGCGAGCAGCTGGAGCTGCTGTGGGGACACCAGGGGATGAGGACCTGCACACTTGTGGGCAAGGAGTTAATGGGTAAATGCCAGTGAATAGCACTCAGGAATACGAAGCCGTAGTCTTGGGGCTTGGAAACTTACTGTTTGGCACTACCAGCAGTTCCTTTTTTGCAGCTCTTTATGTCAGCTCTTATAAAGGGTTTTTTTTAACCTGGTTTCTGCCATAAGCCATGGCCCAGCACCTCCCTGAGAAATTGTAACTGGACTTTGACCAACATACCAAGGCCAAAATAATATCTGGTATCTGAAATACAGGCATTTCCCCAAATAATCCAAATACTGCTGCATTTCTTCTTTGAGACAAAAGGGTTTTTCTATGCTGTGGATTTTCCTGGTTTTAATGCTAACATTGTAAGATCAGATTTGGCTCGGGCTCTCATGCTTGTAGTTTGTGTTTTTTGAGAATCAGCGAGGTTTGAAATATGTGGCATGTGTGCTGGGGTGATGATGCTACTGCACTGCGTTGCTCTAATAAGTTTCGGAGAAGAACAGCAAGGGTCAATGTTCTCTCGTGTAACTCAGTGGTCCTGAGGCCACCCTGAGTGGTCCTGAGACCACCCTGAGTGCTCCTGGGGATGGAGCCACCATGCAAGGGACCAGACCCTGGACTCAGCTGGGCCAAGCAAACCAACTTCATCGAAACTACACCTGCTCCAGCCCTCCCTGAATTTGGCCCGGAACCATTCATAATCCAGATGACAGCTTCGTCTCTGAGGGTACGGGCGGAATGCTGGAAATATGTGACTAGTCTATAATGAGTTTGGCAAACAAGGTAATTGCATGCCAGCCCTGCAGGTTTCATTAGTCTGTCTCTGTCCACGGCAGGCTGATCCTGCCTCTGTCCTCCGAAGTGGCTGCACGCCAGCCCCATCCATCTCTCGCTGTCCTCTTGGCTGCAGAGTCCAGATTTTTAATAGACATGGTCTGAACAGATTCAATAGGTGCCTGGTGGAAGGAGCAAAGCTGCATCTCTGAACATCCTGAAGGATGGCTGAGCATTAGGCAGTCCCATAAATGATTGTCTTTCGAAGGTCAAAGGATGGAGAGGCATGGTATCGCCGTGACAGACTGAGAGAGGTCGTTAATATGGTATGCATTATCTCCAAATATTATTCACATCTTGAGATAAGATGCCTGGAAGGAAGTCCCCACTGCCCTGAAAGCAGAGCTCAGCAGGGTTCGGGTTTGTGCATCTTCAGGCAGACAGTGAGTTTGCTCAGACCGGAGTGGCAGAGTGATGGAGGTGGCCAGAACGCACAGTTCTTCACTAAATTGTAATGAGTTAATGAGTTAGTGGGGCCTTTCCTGCAGATCAGCCTGGAAGTGCTATTTGGGCAGGTAAGGATATGCTTTCGAAGTTGTTGCGTTTAAATTTCTTTTTTTGCACCTGGGATCTGTGAGCAGAGTTTTATTCTCAAAAGCAGTTCCTACAGCTTTCAAGTGCCTTCATATCTATTCTCCCTAATTTCTATTCATAACATGAAAGCTAAGCATATACATTAACCAAAGCTTTGGTGAACATCAAGAATTCAGCAACCTCCTGTGAAAAAAAGCAAGAAATCAACTTTAAAATAAAATAAAACCAAAAACAAAACCAGAAGATGAAAGAAAAAAAAACAGGTGGTAGGGATTAATCTGATTTCGTCTAAACTTTCCCCAAATGGAGACTAGTCTTCAAAAGTCAAACACGAAGCCCTATTTCATGTTCTCTGCAGTAACCTTTAGAGTTCAGAACGCTCATCTGTTCATCCCTCCAAGTCCCCTCGCAGTGGCGTTTGCAAATGACACAAACATTTGACTACGATCTGTGCTCTCCCTAATGCAGCCGGGCCCGCGCACGCCTTGTAACAATTTTCTCTGGAGCAAGTTCAAGCACAATTTGCTCATGCTGGTATCTATCTGTCATCGGATGTGTCAGCTGAATCTCTCTCAGCTCGGGTGGGGAGGAAAGAGACAAAAGGTCACCTACATACGGTATGTTCTCCAGGAGGGAGGAAAGAGGAGGAGGAAAACTAAGTTTTCATCTACCTGACAGGAATCGAATGCTTTTTTTTCCCCTTTTCCTTTCGCATTTCATTCCCCACGCTAGCGGTGCAGCTCAGTGCCTCTGGTAGCAGGTGGATGTGCTCAGGACAGATGAAAATGAACCAGATCCATCAGAAAGACGGGAGATTTGATGCCGCTGAGACATAGTTCTGAAGGTTGCGATGCCTTTCCTTAGAGTAAGGATCACTCTCCAGCTCTTGAATCCCGACAGTGCCTTAACTCCCCAAGGCTGCGCTGTGCACCGAAACTAGGTCTGGTCGATATAGCCAAGGTGCTTTCAGGAGCCAGCGTGAGGCACTTGGGTTCATGACACTGCCCCAGCCGACGTCACACCGCGCTGCTTGGGAGCTCATCCTCCCATGGGAGCTGCAGGCAAGGAAGATGAGTTCAAGTGCAGTTCTGCACTGAAAAGGGGTTAATGAACACCTTCCTTCTCCTTGTGTGTACTTGTAACTGTCTGATTACCAACTACACACAAGAACATGGGGCACCGTGACCCTGGTCTGCCCCACTGCAAGCTAACATAGCTTCCATAGAACCTGCCAATGGAAGATGTGCTCATTGGGAAGAGGAAGGATTTCACAGCCTAAGCTTTAACTTGCATTAGACACTTAGCTCAGGTACAGGCAGTTACCTTCAGCAGCTCAACAATTAGGAACCTAAGCTCTCCGAAATGGCTATTCTAAGCATACCAATTAGGTGACTAAAGCAGATCATACCGCTCCAATTAGACAATGGATGCTGGATGCGGCTGCACGAAGGGTGGTGACAACCCTGCTGATTGCTGGAGAGCACCAGCCTGACTCACAGGTCCTTGGCAGGCTGACACAAAACCGGGCAGATGTGATTCGGAAACCACTGCAAAACACCAATCCCACCAAGGACCAATCCGTCTCCTGATACAGGGCAAGGGCTTGCCATGCTCAGAGAAAACCAAGTTCCAAGGCATATCCTGGGGTGTGAAACTTGGGCTGCCCAGCTCCACTTGCTTAGGGAGAAGTTTGGAGTAGAAAACACAGCAGAGGGAAACACGGCGTGTGGTGTGGTGTGACCACTGCCCGCACAACAAGAGCCAACCTCTGTCCCATCGTACACGGGGCAACACTGCTCTGGCTTGGGAGAGAGACAGAAAAGTGGCTGGAGAGGGAAGAGAAGCCAGAGCATCCATCTCCATTGAAAAAGGATCTTATCTTTACTGCAGATAGAACCACCAGGATTTTTATATCCTTGAGGTTTATTTTGTTAGTGTTTCTGTATCTGACACCATACAAAAGGGATTCTGGGAAAAAAAAATATAAATGGTACTTTTAGTGTTTTATAAAAGGAGATGTATGATCTCAGTCATTCAGTGAGAGCAGAAGACTTACGGGATGGTAAGGAATAGAAAAGAGCTTGGAGATTTATTTCCCATTAGAGTGCGGCCGATGGGGAGGAAGGGGGCACAGACAAAACCGAATTATTTGATGTGGAACCAGAGCCAAAATGTGGAAAAGGCAAAAATCAAATCAAGACAGGCTGAAAGTTTTCCAGTGGAACATTTCCCTCCCTCCAGGAAAAGATTTTCTACAAAAGGACATGTGCAGGGACAACCCCCAGTTTTCATGAAATTGTTATTATTTTTCGGTTTGCATTGAGTAACCAACCCAAAAAGGATTAGCACCACCAGAAAAAGAAGTTAGGTTGCAGCAGACTTATTTCCATTGAAAACATAGGTGAAAGCAAAGGCTTATGTGCAATTCTTCCATCAATAAAATCTAATTTTCCAACCATTTCTAAGGCTGAGGTGAAAAAAAGAGTTAAGGAAAAACACTCTCAGGGAAAGCAGGCTAGATGCTATTGACAGTAAATCTACAGCAACTTTTACCGACCCGGCTGCTGCTGTTACCCGTCAATCTCCCAGAGTTGCCATGTGAAGGATAACTATGTCCTGGAGGACAGCCCGATGCTTACAACAGGGACAGGCTTATACACCCAGAAAAATGCATTTTTTTCCCCTGGCCATATCTCTTCATCTAATAAAAGGTTTTATCTCTCCCTACAAACCTTGTCTTACTGTGACACTTAACCTTCACTAGCTGCACACATCCAAAATAACCAAGCCTGCTTCGGAGAATGGGAGAGGACTGCGACGTACGGAGGCAGCGCGGTCAGTCTTGCAGAGGAATGCATCTTAGCTGGGTCAGAAAAGAGAGATTGCTGCCCTGCCCGTCAGGAGGGCAGGCCGACGGGGGACCCACTGCGCAATCCCGCTCCACTTCGAGGTTTATTTTGCTGCGCCCCTAACCACGCTCCCC
>RSEF01000020.1:3539882-3559086 GCA_003993805.1 Himantopus leucocephalus
TGAAAACAGCACATGAAGAAGACAGTCAGTGAAAACCGGTGGGAAAGACAGTGAAAACCAGAAAAGTAACTGAAGCACCATGGGGTGAAATCCTGGCCTTTCTAAGGCAATGGCAAAAAACTCCCACTGGTTTCCAGAGAGTCAGGTAAGTTCTCCTGTCATTAGTAACATCCAGACGAGCCCAGAAAATTTTATCAGGAAGGATTATGTTCACACTCTCCATCATTCCTTCTGCAGTTCCATCACTGTGGTAAGAGACCAGGTAAGGTCCCCCGTCCTGCCGATAGCACTGCTCTGATGTGGAGGAGGCTATGGCCTCTTGACCTTCTCTACTGCTTATAAGATAAGGTATAGGGCCTTTTTGTCTCCTGATTAAACAGAATTTCTAGCATTTCTTTCAGAATGAGGAGCATAAAAAACTCTGTCTCACAAAAATGATGTTTTTAAATGAACGCTTCCTAACAACCTGGTGAGATGGGATGGAGGGAACGATCGCTCTACCCTGCATGTGAGAGCGTGCCTACGCTCCCCTCTGACACAGCCTCCACAGGCTGCCCTAACGTCCAGGGAGCAAGCCGCATCCCCGACCACCGCCCAGCAGGCCCAGGGTGAAATGAGATAAACCGACCTCCTGCTTAGCAATGGTAGATGGCTTCCCCAGAGCTTCCTTCCAGCTCTGTAAATCAGTCGTCCCAAGCAGAGGTTGGCCGGAGGGTGCCTCATCCCTTCCAAGACTCACAGCCCTGCCCTCCTCTCCCAAAGCCATTTATTTGGAAAGGGCAAAGAGAGGTCCCAGCAAAGCTGTGACTAATGCCTAGCTAATTCCCAGAAGAGAAGGCAAACCAGCTCCCAAGGAAACACTCTCTTATGCTTTCCTGACCCAGGCTGTGACAGTTTAAGAGAGAGCTTGCTCTTACCAGTAAAAATAAACGCTTTCCTCATCAGAGATTGCAGAGGGCAGCTCTCCCAACTGTGTTCCATCTACAGGGCCAGCGGTGCAAGGGCAGGTGTCAAGATGTTGAGTACACCGAAGACCTGCAGCCGTGCACCGCAGGGATTAACCTAGGTGCAGTCCAGAGGAGAAGTTTAGCGTGGCTCTTGTCCTAGCCTTTTCAGGTGTTAAACGCTGAAGTCATTGGTTGGTTTTCATCGTCGAGCCCAGGCAAAACTTACCTTCGCTCTCCCCGAGTCGCTGTTTCCTACTCAGGGTTTGAATATCAGAACGTGCATAGTCCTTACTGCAGTGCTCATCCCGCTCACAGCTGTCAAACAGCCCCCAACTTCTATACTTCGGTGGAAGCTGCTCTTCACTTAAGCCTAGAAGGGAGGTTCTGAGAGCTGCAAACAAGCAGGAAACATAGCGTTGCTTAATAAATGGAAAATACAGCACACATGAGCTATTTGCAACACAAAGCAATAAGGCTCAATGAAGTTGAGGGAATATCTATTAAAATGAAGAATACTTCACAATTACAAACTTTTTTCCTCTTCAAATGTGTATGTTTTAATTAAGTATTTTTAGCACTTTGTGCTTCCTACATTATCAGCTAATTTGGAAATTCCAGCGTCTTTACATACTTTTAAAGCTGCATTTGTTCTACTGACAATTAATACTTTATTCAATTAATATTTTTACATTCACCAAAGAGGTATAAAACCTTTCATCTTTGCAAAAGAATATTCTTTTAATGATCTCCAATGTTCTGCTGCAGGCAATATTTTGCAGGTGTACATGGGAGTCGGGAAACAATTACACAGAGCTGGAACTGCCAGTGCTTTCTCCATTTGGTGGAAAGGAGGTTTCCAGCACTCAGTAACTTGTCTTTAGGAGGAAAGATATTGAGCAAAAATAACCGCAGTTTAGTGAGCATTGTGCATTTTGCCCATATGAACTTAGATAAGTTGTCTCTTTGTAAGGAATTATAAAACCTCTTGTTCCACTGGTTCGCCCTGGTCAGCGTGCAGGACCACTAGAGGACCTGCCTCTAGCACCTAACCCTCGAGGGTCACTTCTCCCTTGGAGAAGCTGATGTGTCCAAATAGCTGCCTGTGACAGGCAGTATCCACTGAAGGGCCCCTGCAAAAAAAAGAATATGGAAGCTGATGCGAACCTCACTCTTTCCATGCAGGTTTTACCCTTCTGCAAGGGCTGATTTTGAGGGGTTTTACACGCCTGAGGGTGGGAGTAGGGTGTCTCTGGAGCATAACTTTGTAAAGCAGAACTGCAAAAGCTCACTAAGTCTGAACCGCAGAAGGAATTCAGGTTTGAGCATGTCAGCAAGGAACAGAAGTAGCTCAGAGCACAAACTACACAATAAACGACCCATGGCTTTCTGTACAGAAAAGGGGAGGTTCATGGGACAAACTATCACAGGAAGGAAACTATTTTAACCATATAAATGACAAGGCTATTTTAAAGAAAATAGGTTTTAGTTTAGCAGGAGTAGTTTCTGACATAGGAATACTTTGCTGGTACAGAGGGAACCCAGCATCCAACTTTGCTTTCACGATGCTGCGCCAGCACAGCCCGTTATACAAGAGAGGAGTTTCAAATCCTTATTTAAGAAAAGAGGTCAGACTGAGCTCAAACAGTTTCCTGTTGAAATGCAGCTTAATGTAGATTTGACTATCTATCTAGGCTCAGTGCCAGTCAGCAGCTTCACAGAGGTTTCTGAGAAAGGTTCTTCAACCTACCTCAGCTTCAATCTTCCCTATTCAGGGAAATAGGGTAAAGCAATGAGACTGAGAGGTCTTCATAAAAGAAAAAATTACAGGCTCTTGCCACAGGATAGCTATAACTAGCAAGTCAAGATACCCATGCCAGACAATGTGTCTGCTGGTTTTGCTGCTGGACTACATCTTACCTTAAGGGAAGCAAAGAGATTTGTCGTCTGTGGGTGAGATGAACAAAAAGATGAAGCTATGTGTGCTGCAGAGATGAATGCGTCACATCAAAGTTCATTTCAAGCACAGGTTAGGGTGGACTGGAGGGTGACGTAGCGACAACATCTTTTATTCATCCTAATTTCATGGCTAGATTTGTGTAAGAATGAGGACAACAATTTTGAAAAGCGTCACCACAAATGTGTTTATTTCGTTGCATTTTTTTCTTAAGGCTTAAAACTTGAAGTATTCAATCAATTCTACTGCTCCTGTTACATTGGGGATGAGCTAATTGCAGAAGCAAAAAGGGTGCCTGATTTATTATGTATAGAGCTTTGGAAAACTACAAAAAGCAGAGACCTAGACAAGTCATCCAACTCCTCACTAATGGCCTTCAGCAACGAGGAAATGAGACTAACTCTACTAAAAATGCAAATAAAAAGCAACATATGAATTCAGGCCTCTGTCTTCATTACAGAATCAATAAGAAATACATGAATTCAGACAGCCAGAAGTTTAAAGCTAAAAAAAGGAGAACAAACCCCAGTCTTTCACATCTGTAGCCCTGGCAGCAAGGAAATCTTGCCAAACTCCTAACCACTTATACGGCAATTTATGCCTCCCATCGCCCCATGTGTGTTCTAGTAGCCTATGTCAACAGTTCAGAGAAGTCGTCTCCAGAAAAGAAAGGCCAGTCTTCCCCTGGGGACAGGAGGAGCCTCTCTTGAAGTCTCTTCCACGATGAGAGCGTGAAGTTGTCAAGACCCATTGAACTGAACTCGAACAAAATTGAAACAGGAATTTCTGACCAGTCCAAAAAGCCTCAACCACTTCTTCCCAGATGTTGCTCTTGCAGCACGATGCCTGTCCCGCTGCAAGAAGGGCTCAAGCGCAGGGACAACACCCGCCCTAAGGGCTTTCCAGTCGTGCTAAGGAGCAAGACTGATCAGCGGCTGCATGAGAAATCCTCTTCAAGGGTGAGTTTCAGACACCCAATCTATTCCGGATAAAATGTAAGAACTTGAAAAATACAACTGTGATACCAACTGCTTTTGAGGAATCCATTACACAGCCATCAGCTCCTGACAACTCTTGGCTTTTAAAGACTGAACCAGTGACACGGAGCAGAGCGATCTACATGCAGCTACCTAACCTCAAAGCCCCTTCGTGCCGAAGCATCTGATATAGCACTAAGCCTGTGCAAACTAAATTTAGCGCTGAGAAAAGGGAGCTCAAACACATACAAAGCTTTCACTCGCGGTGTGTGCATGTGTATGTGTATGAATCAGATTTCTACACTGCTCTTTGCCAATTAATACCTCCAGATAAAACACACCAGGGAGAGACTTAAAATTTCAAAGATTCTGTGTGCTCTCGTGCCCTGACAGACATCGTAGCACTTTACTACTGTTTTACATGTCCAAATATTTGCCTGGATAAATAGATTTAGAATAGTTTGAATAGGCTGTTCTTTCTCTTAGGAAGCTGGATGAGTCACATTGAAAAAAAAATATTCTGGAGAAGATCTACAGCACAACTACAGACAGGAAAATGAAAGGAGAGGTTGGCACTAAACAATGCATCAAGGGTAGAAATGTCCAGACTATGTGAAACGTGAGTAGTCTATAGATTTAAAGAAAATTTGCCGAAGGAGGCATTTCCCCCAGCTCAGTCTCTATGAAAACCGCTTCGTAAAACAATCAATTGGATATATACCTTTTTTAAAACATAAAATATATAAAATATAGCTGTGAGCTCAAAAGGTACTAACCAGCGGGAAAAACTTGCCAAACCGTAGTTAGGGCTAGACCTTTTCTTCCCAGCAAGAGTCTCAGAAAGCCGAAGGAGTCACTCCTCTAAGCTGTCTGCTCGGCTGGACTACCACGGCGCTACAGGTCCTGGGTCCATGCAGCGAGGTGGCCTTAGTCCTCGACCCAAACCTTGCCATGCAAAGGATAAGAAATTGAGAGGGGTTTGAGCGGAAACCTGCCCGGCATGCTGGAAACACCCCTGGAAACATGACACAAATATCTGAGACCCAAAAAAACCAATGCTTTTCACTCTTTTTTTTTTTTTACTCTGCTCAAAAGGACCAAAATAACACATGCGCTGTAAGAGAGGGCTGGAGTTACAATTTTATGTCTCTCAGGACAGAGTGAGAGCCCTCACATGCTTCAGAAATCCACGTGGAGATCTAGCGGGTTACCTAGATCAATTGCAGGCATAGAATTAGGGAAGCAAAAAGTGATATTCGCACCATTAAATACAGGTTGGAGCCTTAATAAGGCACAAAGTGAGGGAAATGAGAAGCTTTTAAATTGAAGTTATTATGTGCTGCAACAACTGCCAGAAATTATATGCTAATGTCACTCTCTTGCTTTTATTCCTCTGCAGTTCAGCAGCAACCCACTCCCCTCAGGCTCTTCTTGCATCTGCAACTGCTCCGCTCTCACAGATTTGATACCACTTCTGACAGTGGACACTCCCCCACCAAAGTGCAACATTCTCTGCCCAGATGCCCCAAACCCAACAACTTCATCATGGATTCAGCAACCTCTCTGCCTGAAAGCTCCCCCAGCATTAACCCCCCCTGGATTTCTCCATGACTGTGCCACAGGCTGGACCACAATTTGAGATGCTACTCATATCATTTCTTTCCTACCAGCAGTAAATCTGCTGCTAGAAAGATCTACTTAGGCATTCAAGCTTTCTAAGCCTTGTCTTTCACTTCTGTATGCAGGAAATAGTAAAAAAAAAAAAATAAATCAATTAAGACTATTGCATTTTCCCTCCTTCCTGATTTGCTTCATTTAAAAATAAGAAACTGTCCAAAGTTGGCCAACTGGAAATTTGCAGCATGGCAACTTCCACCGCTTGCCTGCCTCCAGGAACAGAGAGGAATAAACCCAAACCTTCTTTCCTCCTGATCTTCAGCTTCTGGCTCTGCATTACTCATGCACTGTGCAGTCAACCTACTTTCTGTTACATGCACTCATACTTCTAATTAAACAGATGATTATTTCAGCCTTTGGCTTGTTCCTTCTATGTGGGGACTCCAAGCCTACGTTACTCCTTCTGCCCCATCCGTTCTGCAGTTTGACCCGCCACCAAGGGCAGGAGGATTGCGTGGGTAACACATGATCCTCCAGCTACGTTGGTCCTGTTTGGCAGCCCCTGTGTCATCCCCAGACAACTGAGTAGCATCTCAGTGGTGTTGTCTACTGTACAACAGAGGGTGTTCAGATATTACACAATATAAACTGGAACTGCAACCAAAGTGGTGGATTCCCTGGGGGAAGGGGGTAGAAGCCAAACCTGTGGGGCTGTTAGCACCTAGAAGCTATTTAGAACTAGAGATAAATACTATAAGGGTGTCCTGCAGCCCACATACAAGTGCACTGTGCTCTCCTCAGCCACAGGTAACGGTCCTGAATCCCCTCGGCAACCGCAGGTAGCTTTGCTCTTCCTACCTGTGTGAATGGCTGATGTTCTCCAGTCACCATGGGTACTGGCACCCAAAACCAGGCTGTGGCAGAGGTTCAGTCACATCAGTAGCAATAAGCATAAAAATGGCATTCTATGAAGCAACGAGAGGAAAAAACCCACTAACAAAAAACAAACCACAAAACAAACAAAAAACATTTACAGGGGAACACAAGACCAAGGTGAAAAGCAGAAAGCCACAAGATCACAGGCAGTTATGGGTGACTTTCTTGGCAATCACAACTTGCAAATCAAGTCCACCTCCTGCCCCAGTGGCTGATTGCCAGGAACAAGTTAATTAACCATCACTAACAAATGCACGTCTAGTCTAGACTTTAACAACTCTACTAATGTTGGCTCCACCTCCTCTTGGCAGCTTCCCCCAACTGACCTCCTGTGATTGCCCACGGGCCAAATTCATCCTCGGGAAAAGTCTTTTTGTCTTTAGTTTGCACCAGGAATTAATTTAGCCCCGAAAGTATGCCCTGGCATTTTCCCCATAACGTAAAGGAAATAATAAAATCTTTTTTTTTTTTTAACCTTCCCTCAATGTCATTGATCTTTCCTGTCTTCCTCCAGTCACCTTGATGCCAAAGGCTTACAGCCAATTCCTTTTCTCTTTCAGCTGATATCTGCAAGCATTTATTTTATTTTAGATGTTGCTCATTGAACTTTTTCCAGTTCATGTGTCTTATTTTAAAACTACAATTCACAAAATAGCCTAATTCTCCAAATGGTGCTGAACTGAGTGGAATAATTACCTTACTTGTTTTAGGCCTCTGCTGGAGTCCAGAATTACACACTTGGAAAATTATGATTGTTTTATCTTCGTCTTTTTTTCAGTTTCACAAGATGTGTGAAAGACAGGTTTTTATAAAGGACATAAAACCAGCCAAAACTATAATTACCACAGACAGAAAAGAATTCAGAGAAAAGATGGTTTTATGATTAAGGCATTGGAGTAGAAACTCGGAAATTTAGATTCTTTCTGTGGCTCTGCCAAAAACTCCCTCTATAACCTTTGCTGAGTGAGTTAATCCCTCTGTGCCTCAAATGAAATACTCTGGCACTTCCCTGGTTTACGATAGCTGCTGCGAAAACACATTCATTCACATTTGCGAGATGTTCAAATACACCAATAATCAGAGAACCACAACGCCTGGGACGGTTACAATCATCTGGCTGTATTTAATCATCTCTTGTCAGAAGCATATGCATCTTTAATCACAAGCACATGGGATACAGCAGCATCGCTCTTGAGAAACAAGCGCCGTACGAAAAGAAGAAAAAAACACCAAGGGCAAAAATTGCATGTTCTTAACAGGAAATATTTTGCAAAGCAGGGCGGCGGATGCTTAAATGTACATCTGAAGTGTAGCATCACCCCATTCCAGCTCCCCCAAAACAGGGACGGGCTCGGGTCTCTTACTAAAAAAAACCCGACCGAGATGTCAATTCGTATTCCATGGGAGACGTGTGAAGTCAAGAGCAATCACAGCAGCTCCTCGGCTTCCATCTTGATACCAAGGAAAAGTACACAAAAGAAATGTTACTAAAGGCATACGCATCGTTTTTAGAATAACCTTAGAAAAAGGATGCCAGAGGAGCCGGGGGGATTAGCTGCATACGTTTCCAGGACGTGATGAGGACACTGAACTTTTCAGAGTGGACTCCATTTGAAAACTCTGAGATTGAGCCACGGCTGAAAGCAGAAAGCAGGAAAGCCGAGCCCCCGCGAGCCACAGCAGCACAGCGAGCGAGGGCCACTGCCGGCACCTGTGAAGGCAGCTGCCTTCACCCAGCGCTTCAGTGCCGTGCTGGCAGCTTTGGGCAAAAACTGAGGCATATCCAGAAGGTCTTTTAGCTGCCGCTGCCGCTATGAACCATGCTTGCAGCAGGGGCTTGTACGGAAAGGGCCGCCACCGTGCTCCGCGCACCCCGGGCACCCTGCCTGGCGGAGGGGGCAAGCTCACCGGCGTCTCCCGTCTTCTCTCTTCCTCCCCGAGCGCCAAAGGCTGGGAAGGCTGCTGTGTGAACTCATCCCCCCCGCCCTGCCTTCCTTTTTCATTGCTTTAATAAATTAAGCCGAGCAACAATAGAGATGAGAGAAAGCAGGACAATGTGGTAAATGTAGCAGAAAGAAATTTGAATTGTAATGAGGAGAGCTAATCAGGAAAAGAATGGACTATAGAAAAAGCACTAATGAGTTTCTAAATAAATTCAAAAGGTTAATATTGTTCTATCTAACAAATACGAGAAGAATCCTAATGTGAAATTAAAGGCCTCGCTCCAGCGCCCTTGCGGCCGTACGTTACAGCCGCGTCCACCCACCCACTCTATTTATCTGTCCGACCACCACGGCCTTCTGCTGCCTCCAGAGACGGCTGTCGGCAACGGGGTCTCCTGAGATCAGCCCCGGCTCTCCAGCTCTTTCCTTCTGGACATCAAACGCTTGAGCCAAAGTCCAATAAGTTAATAGACAGATTTTTGTGACTCGCTTATGTCAGCGTTAACAAATCAGTAATCAAAACGCAGTTTTCAAACCATGAGGGATGTGTGTGTGTCTTTGTGAAGCGCTGGACGATGCAGTTTTTCAAGTATGCTTGTATTCACTTATTATCACGTGGATTGCCCAGGGCGAGTGAAAAGCCAAAGCAGGTTCACTGAGGAAAGGGCAAGTAAAAATAAAAGTTTATACAAATTAAAAAGCTGGAGGGTTTTTCTTTGTTTGTTTTAATTTATATGATGCCAGTAGTAAAGCTAAGACTTTCTGTATATAATCAAAAAAGAAAATATTCAGAGTCCTTTATGCATTCTATTACAAAATGCGGTAAAAATTGTATTTCAGCCAAAATAAGGTATTTTTTTAGGTGAGGAAAGCAGCCCCTTTCAAGAAAAAAGAAATATCCAATTCCCCGCAAAGTAATAGACTCACAGGCTTTTCATAAGAATAGCAGATCTGCTCAACTATTTTCTTTCTTGAAGGAAGGAAATGGCGCCATTATAATATTTTACCCCGAATATAAAAAAAACCTAGAATGACATCATTCTTCAGGGACAAGTCTGAGTATATTTGTGTACATGGCTGTCCATCTGTCTTCCGAACTGCAAACAAAATCGGGAGGGAAGGGATGAGGGTAGCTGCACATTTATCTCCCCCCCTGGTCCCACGATGCCGGGAGATGAGTTAGGTGCAGTCCCAGAGCCGTGTAACCTCATTACGATCCAACTTTACCCACGCTAATAAATCTATCTGCACACATCGCTGCGGGCACAGCCACACGCCGACGCGCCGGCACGGCCACGGGATGCGCAATGACTCAGAGCCCATCGGGGCTGCGCGGGGCAGAGCTGAGGGTGTCTCTGCCCCTCTGCCCTGCCCCAGGCGGCAGCCGTGGTCAGACCCCACGCATGGTCCCAACGGGCAGAGCTGCAACCCTTCAAGCTCCACCATCAAAGGATCCCTTCGCTCCTATCGCTCACGGAAAATCAACAAAATTAAGACGTGCACCTTTTTCCTTTCAGGCATGTGAATTATTCTACAGTTGGAGTAATACTCCCGTGCTAAGACTGACCATCCCATGTATTATTCACGGGAACCTTGCAAAATGCTGCTCAGCCACTCACCTGCCATGAATAATTTTTTTTGACAGGCAGGTTAAATACTTTAGCTTTCTAATCCTCCTCCTCCTCCTCCTCGCAGGGAAGGTGGGCGTTGGTGCACTGCACCGAGGCGCATCGTGGTGAGGAAGTTTAGTAGAGGCTTCGGTGGAGTTCGACCCTGGGAGGCAAAGACTGAAAGCAAAAAAACCTTGGACCCCAGAGAGAGGAGGAGTGGGAATGCACGGAGACAGAGACTTGACAGTCAAGACGTGAACTCCTTGCAAGTAACCCTTGAATGCCGGGGGGAGACGTGAGCTTACCCTCACATCAGTTATGGAGAGCTCACCAGGGCTCCCCGACGTTTCCAGCCCAACACATGAGGGAAATAAGACGGAAAGCAGTGGAGCAGCTTGTGCTCCCGAGCCCAAGGTGGAAGGCTCACCGACTGAATGTGTCTGGCAATACTCTGTCTGTAAAAGCTTAAATGCAAAAATCTTTCTGAGACAAAGGGCACTGCGATGAAATTGCTAACTGTGAATAAACAAGACAGTTGCACAGCTCATCATAACCCTAATGATCCTCTCGAAATCACGCAGGCCCATCACCTAGATCTATTGGCCACATTAGCAGACTGCTGAGTGCGGGAAATATGGAGAGGATCATTTTTAAAGGGTTTTGCGTGCCGCGCTCATTGGGAACCCTTTGAGATGGAGCCTAAAGCAGATGGTGAAATGGGAAAATTAGTCACGCTAATTCTTTAGCAGCCTAAAATAAATACAAAAATTTATGAAATAATGAAAGCCCACTTTTAGTTACAGTTTTGCAGCAGTCATAAAAGTGCCAACGGGAAGAATCCAACACTGCCACATTCTGCACCACAAACCTGCTGCCAGTTAATTGGTTCAAGGGCACAGGAACAGTAATAGCCTGTAAAAAAATATAAGGTCTTCCCCCTTCATTGGCTATTGTTCCATGGCCTGACAAAAGAACAAACAAGCTGAAACAGCACTGTACGCAGTGCTGAATGCTGAAACCCTTTCAATTTTCTTTCATACACGTTTTCTACAGAACATCATCTTTTGCTTTGAGCTTCTCATCCACTCTGCAAATTCTTACACTGAGGCATCATTACGAGTCCCCCATTTTACAGACAGGGAAACTGAGGCACTGCTTGCATTCAGAGGGGCAACAGCAAAGTCAGGACTACCCCCTATGCCTAATCCAACCCCAAGACTGAGTTTTGCTGCTCATTTTGCATGCGGACCAACTCCTCAGGTGACCCGGTGTATCAAACCATCCAACTGAGGCCCCTGCCACAGCGACGCCAGGACTTGCAGCCTCTGAAGTTTCCCCTCACCCAGATGAACCAGAGGACTTGAGGGAAGTGCCACAGGCGAACCCCACTCCCACAGCAGCTGGTTATACAAAATTTTACTTACCATCTTAAACACAAGAAGCAAATAAAGAACACCGCAGAATTCATGAGAGGTTTCTGTGTGAGAGCAGTACAAAGCTCTGTGAAACTGCTGAAAGCAAATGAAGGAGGATGTAAATGTTTCATGCTAAAAATGCTAAAGTTCACTTTTAAAACCACTAACACCAAACTCATCTAATACTAAGATATAACATTTGCTAAATGGAAATCTCTGACTCAGTTTTTGCTCCTGACGCAGCCCTGTTGTTTTCTGGCTATTTTATTTCCTATCAATTTTTGGCATGATGAGTAAAACCTACCGAGGCTCCCAGCCGCTTGTAGCTCTAACCTGCGTTTCTCTAAGCTTCTGTCTGTGGTCCTGCCGCTATTTTAATTTTATCCTCTTCTCTCTAATGCACTAAGGTGTGCAAAATGAGTTCAGCTCACACGGCGAGAGCTGCCATCAGCAGAGAGCTGCTTCATTAGTGTTTCTCCCATCAGGTTAGCGCTGGGATAAGCAGCCAGCTGTTTCAGTGAATAAACATACGTGGGCTTACATCACCTGAACAGGCTGCCCTGCCCCATTCCCCAGCATCCAGCAACTGTGAGACAAAATTTAACACGACTCCAGCACTGCCCACTGCCCGGATGGATCCACCTCTGCAGCCCAGGCTCGGGGCCAGCGCCACCAGCAGTGCCCTGAGCAGGCTGCGGGAGCAGCTCCCTCTCCTCCGGCCTCTCCCAGGGCTCAAACACATGAGACTGTGGTTTGGCAAGATGCCACACATCAGCCGAGCTGTGGGGACTGCACTTGTGCTCTTAGTCCACAGTTGGTGAAAGCAAGCACGACTCGGGAGTGACCACGCTGACGAAGCTGAGGCTGCATTCACGCGCTTACGGCTGGCCACACGCAGCTCTCGCAGCTCAGCTCGCTACAGTAAGGCCACCGTGTTCCCGACCCCTTGTCAGTACTTAAAATGCCACTCAGCAACACGCTCAAAAAATCCTTCTTTCAAGTTTGAAACATCCCATGGGCTGAGGCTTCCTGCCCTGCTCCCAAAATGGGGACTGCTACTGGAGCAAAGGAGGTGGGAAGAAAGCTTCTCTGTGCTCCTCCTGTCTCTTCTCAGCATCAGCTGAAAGCTCTGAGCTCTGGAAAAAGCACGGCTTGGTAAAGGTTATGATCTGAATGCAGATTATTCATGGACATGACTTTATCTGATGAATTATTCTAAACATATAATTCAGCTGGCTGTACGGAGCGTGTATAGGATGCGCCTCTGCAGCTACTCTAAACACAAAGGGAGGCGTTAAATAAGGACAGTCACTTGCTTGAAAGTGTAATATTTTATTTGCCACAAGTATGCTAATTCTTTAATTTTCACACTCTGTGCTAACTAGAAATACAACCTGAGGAAGACACATTTTCTTGTAGCTGGGGTACTTCTAGCTGCTACTAGGTAGCATATCACAACCAATACCTTAGATTTTAGATCCCGATTCAGAGTTTCCTTAGACTCTTACTTAATTTTCATCACACAGTAACAGATTTTGAGTTGCTTACAAACATGTAGGACTATCATCTGTCAGCCATGTCCCCGTGCTGCTCATTATTGGTGCCTACCGAGCAACTTTATTGGCAGGTTTGTCAGAAAATGCAGCGGTTTTTCCAGCACCTTCTAAATAAATACTAAGAGACAATGAAGAACCAGCCAACCCCAACCTCCTGATGAACCTTCTGCTTTCTGGACCCCAGTTTACTGTATTCATGCAATAACAGCAAAAACAGAGCGCCTTTATCATTTAACACATCTTCTCTAAAGCTTCACTAGTCCTGCTAATTAATGCTGTCTAACTCTTAATTTTAAAAAGGATTTTTTCTGTCACTGATCTCTGCTGGGCACAAGGTCCCACGTGGCGGGACCACAGGCACCATTTTCACTAGGATCTGGGGAGGTTAGAAATAATTTAGCCTGCGTGTTGTAGGTAGGTCTAGTTAGAGCTAATCTAATTACACAGGAATTATGGGAATCGTCTCCAAGGAGGAAGGCACTAGGCCTCGGTCCAAGAGGAATAAACTGCAATTCACCAAAGCAAGAAGGCTCAGAGACACCAACCTGGGACTGCAGCATGTCATTCCTGTTCAGGACCACTTGCAGGTGGTTAATTATACTGACCTTAAGCGCTCTGCGCAGTCTGGTAAATGGAAGCACATGCTTAAAGCTGAGCTTCAGTGCTTTGAGGAGCCGTGACAGTACGAACATTTCAGCTTGGCTCCACCTCCAAAATTTGCAGCTTTCTGGAGNAAAGCTGAGCTTCAGTGCTTTGAGGAGCCGCGACAATACGAACATTTCAGCTTGGCTCCACCTCCAAAATTTGCAGCTTTCTGGAGTCATCCCTTTCTTGGCAAATTACAAAAATATCTCTAAAGGCTTTGAGTCACACGTGATGTTTCTAACTCCTGCGGCACTTTGCCATGACAAAAGAGCCATGGGAAAGTTCGCTATCACCAAATTTTAAAGTGACAAATTTATTGTCATCCCACAGTGTTTGGGACTGTTGACTGTTTTAGTGCTCAAGTCCAACATCAGCACAGAGAGTTTTAGGAGACAAAATAAACAGAAAAACTATTTTAAAGACAAGCGCAACTCTTTGAATGTCCGGAATAGTTCAAGTGCATTGTTGGTTCAGGACAAATATTCAATTTAATTCTTATCTTATCCAAACTCCAAATCTCTTTTGTCATCAGTTATTTTCCAAGGCACTGAACAAAAGAGCTCTGAACTTACATTTAAAAGACACAGAAACAACATGGAGTGCTTCCACTTCCCTCCCCAGAGATTAGCCCAGCCCAGGCTCCTGACAACTTCTACACCTTGGGGAAGTTCAAACCCAGAACAAACCGGAATGAAATCCCAAAACTGGAGAAATAAGGGCAGTATCTAAACATTACAAGTAATTTTCCAGACATATCAGGGCAGATCAAAATCCAGGAGTGGTCACGCAAATGAGATGTAATTCTGTTGCACAAGGTTGAGAGCTTTCTTTAGATCTGTCAAAAAAATTTCAGGTATAAGGGACTTACTTTCTCACACGTTCTCTTCACCATCTCATCTTGCCACCTATAACCTTTCTTCTCCACTTATTCCACAGATGGGAGAAAGCAAACCGAGCAGGACCTAAGCCAGGCGCTTTTCTTGGCCATGTCCAATCCACGGAGCTCATTAGAAAAGTTTGATGTAATCATCCCTTTGAAAAATACACATCTATTAAATGGAAGCTGATCAGAAGAAAAAGTAACTTTCATGTATTTTCTTGATTTTAAAAAAAAGGTCAGAAATACTTTTAAAGTTCAAATAAAAAATGCTCAAAGTTAGATGAACTTTTAAAAAAATGCAGGAAAACATTAATTCTGTTCAAGTAAACAAAATTAATTGACTGGTTAGCAAAAATGTCCAGATCGTAGCTCTTCCTCCTGATTTGAAATCTCACGCACTTTCCTGGGAAAAGAAAATAAGTTCTCATGGTATCCAATCAGATTTTGCCATCACACTTCTGAATCTTCTCTTCATAATCACTTGTTGACAGCAATTTTCCCATTCTTACGTAAATAATTCAGGTTTCCCCCCACCCTCCCAATACCTGGCACAGACACAGGTCACTTGGCTGAGTACCACTTCCCTGTTGCCTGTAACGTGTCCCGCAAGCGCTCCCCGTCTCCTGTGCTGCGCTGGCAAATCCTGCCCCAGCAGCATCGCCCCGAGGCGCAGCGGGATGCAAACGGGACACAGTCCCTTTCCACTCAAACCAGGGGAGCGACCACAAGCGGACAGCAGCGCGGACCCTCAGGATGTTCCCTTCCCGGTCCGTGTTTTCTGCAAGAAAGGATCCCTGTGCTTCTCTCAGCTGTGAGCAAGAAGTGCTTTTATATAGAGAAAAGTGGTCTGGACTGACTCAAAGTTCCTACACAAAGTCAAAAATCCCCTGGGCCTTGTTGCCACAAGGCAAGGTTTAGGCACGCGATCATCACATTTTAAAACCAGCCTTCCCCTGTGGTCACAGCACCACCAGCTAAAGCAGTATCGGAGCGGCAAGGTACGCAGAGCGGCCCCAGGGCCCGGCCGGATACCATGGATGGCTGCAGCACAATAAAGCTGCTTCCCCTGTTGGACGTACAAAGGCCTGGGGCTTTCTAGTCTAGATCTTAATTTTCCACTCGTCTCCTCCATAGTCCAAAGATAAAACGGGTCCAGTGGACTTCAAGAAGGAAAACAAGAGACAGAAAAGCATAACCCCTTCCACCTTCACTGCCCCCAAACCTACTCCATTTAATCATTTCCACGGTGAGTCCTTCAACATACCGGAGGCGTTGTGCTTACGCACATGCCAAGAGCAAGTCAAGGCCCCTCTGACACTCCAGAGGACACCTGGGTCTTTGTGGGCACAAATACACACCTCCAGCTTTCCGCATGGCCCCCCGAGGGGATGCGCAGAGGAAGGACAAGCCCGGCAGATTTTGGGTGATGTGGGACTTGGAACAACACATCAGCTACGGCAGTGGAGGTAAGTCTAAAAACACCGGCAGGGTTAAGTCTCAGCAGGACACGCTATACTATGGAGTGTACGCGTGGGAAATAAAAGGTAAGCTGAAAAGATGAAACTGCTCCAGACAGCATCTTTATCCAACCAGCAGAAAATCAGCTGCTCAGCCATGGGCTTCGTTGACTGGTTTATTTGTGAGAGCCGGGCGGCCCGAACCTGGGGGATCCTACTAAAAATACTCCCAGCAGAGCACAAGTACGGGTGCCTTCAGCACAAGCACAGCCGGCTTTGCCTTCATATAGGGACAGGGAAGGAGGAAGGAAACAAATGCAATAGGAAGGAGCGGAACAGCAGAACGAGACGGCAGCACGGGTGACAGGAAACAATTTATAACTTTCTTGAAAGCCTTTTCCAAGTCATCTGTTCTGCAGCTCTAACAGCAGTGGAGGTTTGTTTGACTGTATTACACACAGACACGTAAGCGCACATACATTCAAAGGTGTTTGAGATCACCTCTCTCATCCTGAGCCCTGGGATCGTTTCAACAAGCCACATCTGCACTGATTTGTGCTCAGCGCTGAACTGACAAGGCAGTGACAAAGTTTGGATTATTATAACCAGCCAAAAGGGGAAGCTGCTCTAATTCCATGGAAACTTCTCTTGAAGTAAATACAGTACTATGAGCTGAGCTTCACGGCTTTTTGTGTGATATGCTAAAGTCAGAAATCAAGATGCAAAAGGGTGTCCCTAAGACACACTAGCACCATTGTTCTGGGCTAACTTGTGGGAGAGAGGCTGGTGCTTCAGCTCAATAAATTCTGGATGACAGAGCTCAGGAGAGGTGAAACCCAATGCTGCCGTCCCTCAGGACCTTGTATAAACCCCCAGCACTTAAACACGGGATTTCTTAGCTCAGGTGTCCCCTTGGATCTCATTAACCACCGCCGTTTGGGTGGGGACATTAAGCCTTAGGAGACCTACTAAGTGCGCTTTGCATCCCTTACCCTGTGTTTTGGGCTGGGTCGCAGTCCACATCTGCAAAAACATTTGCTGCTTCTCCGCAGATCCTCCTGCCGACCAGGTCTGCCTCACGGCAGGGCCAGTGCCTGCTGCCGATCCGAGCTCAGAGCTATTTCCCACTCAGATGACTATTAACCACTGCTACTGCACCCAGACAGAAATGGAAAGCAGCGAATTAAGGGGAAAAACTCAAAGGAAAAAGCCTTCTTTCCCAGCGTAGCTGCATGGGAACGACATGTTAAATTTACACCCACAAAACCACATAGTAATTACCCAGGCCTTCTGTTTGCACAGTAACTACAATGAAACGGTTTAAGGAGGAGGAAGAGAGTCTTGTGGATGAGCACGGTTGGTTTTCTAGTCACCGCCTCCATCTTAAACTCCTCTTTCCTCCGCAGCAAAGGAGACCCTCCTGCTCGTGACTTCCCCCAGCTGTGACCCTGGGGACCCGTCCAGGTCTGTGGGTCGCCGCTGCTCAGGACGGGCTGTGGGGAGCTCCACGCTCCATACCCCGTAGGACACAGGACACCGAGACCACACCAGTGGGTGCCACCACGCAGGCAGCAAAGGTGCCGTCAGCTGTCCAAACAGCACCGCGGGCACCGCTCCGTGGCTGCCTCGAGAATATTTAATGCGTTCTTTGGATTCACCAGAATAAACCGTCATTAGCTTTCCAGTCCCTCCTGCCTGTATGGGAGAAAACTCCTTGGTTCCCTAAATCAATGGACAACTGCTGCGTCAGTCCAGCTGGGACCAAGCACAGCGGCTGCACTCACGGAGGTGGGACAGTCCCCCACCATCCTCGGTGGCAGACAAGGAGCTTCAAAGCCTGTGGGTGACCACACTGGGGCCGCTAACACGCTTCACTTCAAACACCAATACAAACTCCCAGCTTGAGGCATTAAAATTTAATTACCAGGGACAGCTGGATCCGGGCAAGGGTCTGGCTCTGAGGACCTGGAGAAAAAAAGCACTCCATTCAGCAGCAAGCTGGCCGGGGCTGAGCACATGGACCCAAGCCAAATATTATTCACACGTTTTACAATCTCACAGATTTCGCTCTATCAGGCGTGCCCGGCCAAGCAACCCAACCCAGGCTTGCAGCCTGTGGGACATGCTCTCGAGGACAGCACTGGGTCCTCAGCGCAGGGGACCTGCTTTGCCATTTCCATCTTTTTGGGAGGGCGCTGAGTCCTGCCACATGGGTGACCCACATTTTAGGGGACACACATGGCAGTGGGATCGCAGGACACAGGTCCCTGCGCACACATCCTTATTCGGGGCTGGCTGCTGCTGCCGGTACCCACCAGCGCCACTGCTGGAGCATCCTCCGGCCCACGACGGGCTTACAGCGAGCGTGCAGGTGACAGCTTTCATATTTTCTGTTGGAAATGAAATTCAATCTCACACAAATAATTGTGTTTGTTTTCCCTACAGGTTCCAATCAGGCAGAGCTAGCTATTGAAAAAGCCAAATACTCATCAAATTTGCTTCTCCTCTCATTTTCAATGCCATAGGTTGCAAATTTTTCTCCTGGATGGGTGGTGCTAACTTAAATACTCGGGCATCAGCTGTCTTCCAGTTTTTAGTGAATTACATCAAAACTGGGGGGAGCAGATATCTTTATGCATAGGAACAGTAATATTTAAACAGCATTTGTGTTGCAACGAAAGACAGGAAGAACTGAGCAGCTCTGAAACTGAGTCTGCAATATGAGCTCAACCTTCTGCTTTACCCCCAGCAAACCTACACCTGTTTTATGGGCTGCGGGTGACTTTTTCTTTTTTCCANAAAAAAAAAAAAAAAAGCACATGCATCTTTTCCAGGCTAAAGGGACAGTGGTGCCCCGCAGTAGCCAGGGAATCCCGGGCTGTCCCTGCGGCGTGGCAGCCAGCCTGCCGCCACCCTCACCCCGGCGCTGGGGCTCAGGGCACCCAGGGGTGCAGCTGGGGACCCGCCACCCCAAAACGCGTCTCCCAGCCTGGCAAGCTCTCGGAAGGAGCTTTTCGGTGGGGGAAGGAGGGTCCCGCCGCACTTGCCGTGCGTGGGGCTTTGTCCCCCTCTGGTGACCGGCTCCGAGAAGCGCAGCGCCGGCTGCGGCGCAAACTGGGGCTACCATCCGCCTGGGCTGGGCTCAGCCCGCGAAGGCAAGACAGGCTGAGAGACATGGTCACAGCACGGTTTAAAAAAGAAAAAAGAAAAAAAGAAAAAAAGAAAAGAAAAAAAAGAAGAAAGAAGAAAGAAGAAAGAAGAAAGAAG
>RSEF01000020.1:3559186-3591030 GCA_003993805.1 Himantopus leucocephalus
GCTCAACTCAAAAAACGTGTGGTTACGAAAAAGCTCGGTGCAACATAACCTCCCTGGGGCAGGGACCAAGCCAAGGCTGGTTTTGCACTTGCCCCAGAAGGACTGTAAGCAGAGATACTGCTCCGGGTCTGAAAATCCCCACAGTAAGCAGGCGAGGCTCTGCTTCTCCGGGAAATAAATTGTATCTGTGAAGATTTTGTACCTGCAGAGCAAGATGCCAATCACCAGCCCCTGGGGAAGGTATCGCTGCTCCTCGGAAGGCTGTGTCTGAAGGAGGCACTTCACCCCACTTCTGATGGGAGTTAGGAAAGGCGGGATAGTTCCCACTGAAAGCACAAACCATCCTCAGAGAAAGGTAAACCCCCAGTTTTCCATTAAAGAAAGTTTTGTATGACATTTTTAGACCAAACCAACTTTTAATCTACATAAAGAACTGGAGATACGAGCATTAGCAGAGGAAGAATTTAGTGAGGGGATTCCTCATCTATGTTTTCCAAAGTCTTTTCATTCCAATAATGAAAAAAAAAAGTTTCAAATTTTTGTAAGTANAAGTTTCAAATTTTTGAAAGTATTAATTAGAAGACAGAGTGGAAAAGTTCCACCTTGCAAGTCTCAAGTATTATCATTTTTAAAATCTTCTGTTGTATGTGCAACTTTAAGCCTGAAAAATGCTACAAGTTTAACAACAAAAAATAACCTTTTTGGTTATCGTTTTTAAGAAGAAGATGCAATCAATAACCATATCATATGTTTGGGGTTCTTTTGCCATCTTGAGGGAAATGTTGAGAAACAAATATGGGTGGATTTGGTTAAAATTATTTGGAAAATGGCCCAAGGCTTGGCACAGCCCCGTCACTCACAGGCAAAGCTTCTCACTTTAACAACAGTCTTTGTGGGCAGGTGCATTTGGGTATACGTGATTTTGTTTTTCAGAAGCAAACTCAAAGCCATTTAAAAATACATTTTAGAGCTAAGTGGAGCATTTTCCTAGATGCCTTTCCATTCCCTGAAATCCCTGGCATTTGAGGGTTTAGCTGTATCAATATAGAGAATAAGGTAGGGAAGTCAAAGGCCAAGCACAAAACCTTGTTGCAACTAAAGCGATCAATGGAGCCTCGCCATCATCTTCAGCAGAGCTGAGATTTCACACGATTTACATAATTTTTGTGGGATTAAAAGACTTTCAAGAAAGTCTCAGCGCTCACTGCTCCTCTGACATCCACAGCACCACACAGAGGCGAAAGCCACCTGGAATAGGGGCAACTTTTTCCATTGGGTTTCATGGGGTTTTGCATTTGGGATCGCAGAGCCTTGTGAAACAACAATGAACTCACCGCTCTAAAGACTTTTGGCTTACAGACAAGAGCCCAGGAACGAGGCGATCTGCAGATGCTTCTTTATGTTCTAATACTGTCACAGATATTTTTCCTTGAATATTCAAAAAATGCTTATAACAGGGTTTTTGTTGTTGCTTTTTCTCAAGTGGAAGAAAACCTTGTAACCCGGCTTGGGTACTGCTTTTGTACAGGGAAAATGTTCACATTTGTGTCACCTCCCATCCCTAACTGCTTTGTTGACAGCACTATCCTGTCTTTAAATCCACAATTTGGAAGTTTTCTAAACCTTTCATTGCTCTTGAAACCACTTCTTTTAAGGGGACCCTGCAAGGAAGAGGTCTGATTCACACTTCCATCATCTTTCTCATTTGCTTCAGAAGATCAGGAGGTTTTTCCTCCGTCCTTCCCTGGTAAACTCTTTGTGCAACCTGTCCGTACTGTTCTGCAAGCCTGCATTGGTCATGCTAGAAAGACTGTCCTGCATAAATCACTGAAGTTCAGTACTGAAGGGGTGGCAAGGGCTCACACGGTGAGAAATGTCACCTCACCCACACCCCTACCCTGCAGTAGGGTCCCGGAGTTTCTCCAGGTCAGTGAGAGCAGCTCTGCGGAGCTTTTGGGAGAAGCTCCTCTCAGCAGATCTGGTGTAGCATCACAAGAAATAAGGCATTGCAAGGATTTGTGCATTCCCAGCCCATGTCTGCTGGCTGCAATAAGGAGGTGCTGGGTTAACTGCATCCATCCTCAGGCAATGGTAGGAAACAGCATTTCCCCATCCCTTTTTTTTTTTCCCCCCAGTTTCTCTGTTTATGGCTGTGCCTGTTTGTTTCATGAGAGGTGGTGTCCTCTAGTGGTTCCTTTCCGCACAAGAAACACCAGCTTCCTTGGCTAATTTATGTCAGTTGCATTGTAAAAGCATTTCAGGGAAGGAAAACCACAAACTTTTGACAGGACTCAAAGGAATGGAAAAATAGATGACATTCTTCTCCTTCATTTATGTACTTAAAAGTTACAGCAAAATTCAGTCTGCCCTAATATTAAGGAAATTTTATGAAAGGTAACAAACAGCAGCATCATTCAATATTTTTGAAGTGATGGCTTTCTATAAATATAGAAAAAATCAGAAATAGCCAGTAGAACTATTAATTAAAATGTGAAAGCAGATAAATAATGAATAGCAGTGTCATGTATTCATTAAGAGTCTACAAATGAAAAATATCTCTCCCGGTTATTCCTTTGATGAATCTAGCCCAAATATACTTGAACTGCAACATAAAAAATTCAGGATGCTCGTATTTCATTCTGTATCAGCCATTCTCAGATCCCCAAATCTCAAAGCCAAGAACTGCAAATGTCTAATCACAGCATTGACACTGACCTCTTTCTCTAGCCTTGGACAAGTCATTTAACCTGCCATGGTCTTAAGACAAGAATGTCTCTGATAAACCCTTATGAAGGTGTGCATAATTTTGTCAAGTTGAGAGACCCTCGCAAGGAGGGCAGGTCGCTAGCGTGGGGTGCAGGGCTGTGGATGGAAACATCAGTGTTTGGTCATAGAATCATAGAATGGTTTAGGCTGGAAGGGACCTTGAAGATCATCTAGTTCCACCCCCCTGCCCTGGGCAGGGACACCTCCCACCAGCCCAGGTTGCTCCAAGCCCCGTCCAACCTGGCCTTGAACACCTCCAGGGATGGGGCAGCCACAGCTTCTCGGGGCAACCTGCGCCAGGGGATCACCACCCTCACAGGGAAACATTTCTTCCTGATCTCTAATCTAAATCTCCCCTCTTCCAGTTTGAAGCCATTCCCCCTTGTCTTATCACTACATGCCCTTGCAAAAAGTCCCTCTCCAGCTTTCTTGTAGGCCCCCTTCAGATACTGGAAGGCTCCTATAAGGTCTCCCTGGAGCTTTCTCTTCTCCAGGCTGAACACCCCCAACTCTCTCAGATTGGTCCAAGGACTCCTGAGAGCTGAGGCTACGTCTTGCTTATTCAGGGGATCATCTTAGAAAGACAAGAAGGTCCCACATCTCCCGCTTGCTCTGGCTATTTGCTTTGCGGCAATCCCATGGACTTGTAACTGAAAAACCAGCAGGTAGAAATCTATACTGTTCACCCTGTCCTGGCTCTCGGCAAACACATTTGTTCCTTACACTATTTTCAGTTTAGACACAGAGATACCAGCTAGAGCCAAACCAGCCACACTGCCGGCCTCTGCCTCACCAGCAAGATCAGCCACAACTGTCATGGTCCACCACTGCCGTTAATCCAGGGGTCTGGTTCTTCCTTACCATCACAACTGCACGCTGGCCCAGAACCAGGGCAGTGGTGGAGTCCCCATCCCTGGAGGTATTTGAGGGTCATGTAGATATAGTGCTCAGGGACATGGTTTAGTGGTGGGCTTGTCAGTGTTCGGTTAATGATTGGACTAGATGATCTTATAGGTCTTTTCCAACCTAGGAGATTCTGTGATTCTGAACACTTCCAATTTATAGGTGAATCCCTTACATTTTAAAAGTTTAATGATAGGGAAGGATTACAGCATATTATTCAAGTTTTAGAAAGAGTGGAAAGATCTCACTACAGCAGTAGAGGGACTGAGCCTTGCAGCAAGGAAGGGAGCTACAGGGAAGGGGTGATTTGGACAGCCATGGAAGAGAAGGCTTCTGTATTTATTCTGCATTGTTCCCAGCGGTACAGCTTCCCCAGAGCCATCTCAACAGCATGCTTTCTCTTCCATCTTATGGAAGTCAGATTACCGTTGCTTATTCAATCAATGGCTTTTCTATTGCAATTATTGACAAAATTCCAAACCCTGACCACCACTGGGGAGAATGTTATGATATCAAAACCTACAAGACCTTTTGGAGACCAGCCCATGGCTTCATAGTGAGAATGGCCATGACGTGTAGTCTTCGTCATATCACTGTCACCCTCAGCGGGATTTGGGTCTGTGACCTGACCCTTCTCTAGCAGACTACGACTTCGAGCCCTACTTACAGGAATAACCATCTGCAGCAGATGGGGGCCTTCCCCTAACCACTTGTGCTCAGCACAGTACCATCAGTGCACTGGATGTATCTTGGGACCCCGTCAAGCAAAGGAAGCACATGGCAACAAGGACGCATAGCACTGCTGGGGGGAGAGGGAGAAGAGAGCTACAGGCCTGTATCTCCCAGATGAATCTCTCTTTGTGCAAGGTAGGTTAAAGACAGGAAAGAATGGGTCCACTTGCTGCATTATATAAATACATTTAAAATAAACCTACAGAGATATACGTGTATAACACACTAATGTTGCTTCTTTGTTAATATGTTTTCCAAAAGCACCTAAGCTCCTTTTGAAGAACCAGAATGTCACTGAAATCCAAGGTCAGCCTTGGTCCAAAGTGATCCCAGCACTAAACACCCCTCCCCCCCAAACAAAAACACCCTCAAAACAACCAAAAGAAGACAAAATGAAAAAAAAAAACCCCACAACCAAACCCCAAAACAGCTGCCACGTCACTATTCTACAACACAAGTAGCTACAACGCAGAGTCTTCTTCACGGAGCCTCGGCAGCGGCTGTCACCGCAGGCTGGTCCCTCCTCCCGCCCCACTGTGGGCCCAAGGCACTGTGCAGAGGGGAAGCAGGAGGGCAAAGGGGCACTGAAGCCTCCGGCCACGGCCAGGGGATGTCTCAGCCCAGCGATTCTTTTTGCTCACACAGAAAACGTTTTCACTAAACATTAAAATAAGGTTCCTGAAGTGTACCGGCAGTTGTTAATAAAAGACATGCTTTCCCCTGGGGTTTGTCAGCTCTGCACTTCAAAGCTCATTTTACACACAGGCTGACGCTGTATTTTAAAAAGGGAATGTTAACATGAGCTCTTTAGTCAGATGAATAAAAGCATCAAGAACCCTCTCTCTCCTTCCCCCTCCCATCAAATTAAAAACAAAAAAAAAAAAAAAANAAAAGAAAAACACAAAAACCCCCAAAAATAACCCCAACAAACCAGCAGTGTCTCACGGTTTTAACATTACAATTGTTTTTCTGCTATATCTTCACTCCTCTGATTTGCTCCCTGGACTTGCGCTGCCCCACCAGCATCACCCCTCTGCTCTCCCGGCTCCAAACTCCCCCGGCAGGGGCAGCCCTCAGCTCCCGCCTGGCTTTGTGTTTGAGGTCTTCCAGGCAGGACCTCACCTGCAGCTTCACAGACATCCAGAGCACTTCAGCCTGGCCACCACAAACAGGCGTGCGTCCTACGCTTTGGGTTGAGACGTCCCGACACACCACAAAGCTCCCGGGGTGCCTTTCGTTCAAGCAGAGGACAGCTGATATTTGCTCGCAGCAAAACTTAGGGAACACTTTCCAAGAACAGAGAGGGTGGTTTGCTGGTGTTATCACCATCCAAGTGCTCTTCCTTCCAATTAAAAAGGAAGTTTAAAGGCTAGGCAAAGAGCGTACTAGCATCCCAGTTCCTAAACAAAGCCACGGGGAGACACTGGAAGGGGGAGGCAGGAACACACCCAGTGTAGGGAAAATTCAAATCCCAACCTCTATGAATAGGATTTTTTTCTTCCATAATCACAAAACAGAAAACAAGACCAGATGACACAGACCAAGGAATGAGACTTAATAACCAGTTGCCCAAAGGGTGTTTGACTGCCTCACTATTTTTTCTGTTAAACAAAGGTTGATACTGATGCGGGCTGTCTCAGACAGATGTGCTGGAGTTGGAGACCACAGCCCAGACATATGAAGGGCTGGAGATGCCCATTACCTGGTGTGCATTTACCTCATACCTCTTGTTCAAGTTGCTCTGCGAAAGCTGTCGTCTCACTCCCTTCTTCACCACCAGGCTCTCCAACTGCTGCTGTTCATAGTGGGTACAAAAGGCAACACAGACCTACCATCCCAGCATGGCTATGGTGGTCCAGAACCATCTCAAACCCACTGCTATGGGGTTTCACGCCTACGAGAGCTCCTGGGCAGCCTACCTCCAGCAACACCTCCCAGCCCTGCTTAGAAAGGAACTGCTTTCTCCTCTCACTTTCACCCTTTGTTTTTAACAATGCTCATCTTTGGACAAAGCCCAAGTTCCCACAACCATGAGCTTTCAGCTGAAGCATAACATTAGCACGACGCTGTGCTATCCAGCACAGCTAACTTCACCTTCGGGCTTCCTTGCCAGGACCTTTTGGAGGTTGTCTCCCACCAAGATCAACGGCACCTCCATGGAGGTTATCTCCTGCAAGAAGGCCTTGGCCCCAGCAAGCCGCATCAAGAGGACCCAGCCCTCAGCTCCCGTATCATCGGCGCTTCAGGCTCCACAAGCCACAGCCAGGGTGAAGACACCTGATTTAAGGGCTGCAGTACTGCAGGCAGCAACACAATTCAAGCAAAACTGGCTGACTAGGCACATGGAAAGAGCCAGGCTCCTTTTATGACCAGAGGAGAAACCCCTCCCGACATTAATTCAGAGCATATAAATTAGGTGCTGTCTGCTGGTAGGGATAAAATGCGGGAGAGATGTAGGGTCTCAAGCAAAGGACAACTCTTGAAGCCATGAAATCAAAAGAGAATTAAAAGAAAAATATATTACTTCTAGTTATTTGGACAGTTAATTACAATGATATATATGTATATTAAGCTTCTATTTATTGTAATTACTGAATAATTTACATCAATGTGCAGTTGACAGAAATTGTATAAAGAAATGAGAATGATTTTAAATTATTTTAAGTGCGTTGAATGTGTGAGAAATATTTGTTAAGATATATTGAAAGATTCTAAATCTAATTATAACAGTGAGTCACAGAAAGCTCTGTTTAGGCTAACGTTTTTTTCTAGCAGTTAGATAGTGGTTGACGATGCAATTGCACTCTTATGTGCAAGGTCTTTGCAACCAAGATAATTTTTTACTGAAAAATAATCAGAAAACATAATATGTGAGAAGTAGTTATATTCATTTTTTTCTGTCATTTTCTCCAGACACGTTTTGTAGCTCCAGTGCAGGTCTCTGCGCAACAAAACAGGTAGGGTGAAGTGGGAAGAAAAAGGAAGGAAAAGAGCCAAGACAAGCAATTAATGCACGGTGACTCTCCTCAGAGAGGATTATCCCAGTCTCCATCAGAGGAGCGTGCAGTTAAGGTTAATTTCAAATGGAAGAATAATCTCACACATGAGAGTAAGAAGATTAAAAGGCAAAAGGCAGAATAAAAATTCTTAATGACATTTTGTTTGTTTTCCAAATCTCATGATTTAAAGATTATGATTCAGTGGGTTGTGGGGATTTTTTCTTTCAATTTCTCCCCCCCCCCACCCCCAATTTCCTGAGCTGGCAGCATTGTGGCTTTGGAGCAGCAGCCAAAACCTCTTTAGAAAAGATAGTCTTTAGACAAAGGCCAAGTTCCCTCACTCCGACATCCAAGAACCTGCCCTGGCTCAACCTTGCACCTGGTGGGAATCAAGCTGCTGTCAGCCAAGCCAGCTAACCCCAGGAGACTGGAACCAGGAAGGCAAAGGGGGCCTTGGTGTCAACGTCCAAAGGAAGCAACTCTCCAAGTCACCTTGAAGCCGGTGTATTCCTTCCAAGAGCTGGCAGGCTGCATCAGTTCTGCCTGCCCCACTTTTTTCTTTTGCTTTTCCACTTGGACCAGACTGCCAGGAGATCTGGTGGGCCAGGCTGCCCAGCCTGTCCGAATGCCAGTCATCTTTGAAGAGGATCATTTAGATAATTAACAACAGCTAGAATTTGAATAGTTAAGATTTATCAGTGAATTAGGAAATAGCAGATGAAAAATCAAAGACCATTCTATCACTCACTAATAATAAATGTTTCTCTCTAGAAAATGAAAATCTTATGCAAAGAAGCATTCATTATCATCCATCACGGGTGCTTCTGCAGAATCAGTCTTTTGCTGTACCTTGGGATGGCACGATCCCAGAGATGCAGCAGTCTACCACTTGTTTTGAAATAAGCAAATTCTCCTTAAATCTTTATCACACGCTGACTTCCCTTACTCATTTACAGCAAGTGCATCTCCACTGAATTCCATAAGGTTGTTGCTGTTGACTTCCATCAACAGGAGAACGCTTCAGGCCTGCATAGCCAAAGGCTGGGACCTCTAAGGGAGTTCGACAGTCTCAGGTCTATTTGACTGAAAGATGTAGAGAAGTATAATAAAATATTTAAGCAGCCATTTAAACCCTGAAGCTCAGGGGATGCCATCAGCTTCAGTGGTGAAGACTGGAAACCAACACCAGGCTCCTCTCCAGAACTGCCTTTAGGCTTGAAACCACGCGGTTGCAACCACTCTTAGGCATCACCACCTTCTTAAGCAACCAGCAGCTGAGGGCTGCAGATCCCCTATGGCAGGTCGAGTCACGCAGAGACCACACGATGCCTGCACACTCCATCAGAGCAGCCCTTGGCAGGTCCAAATTGCTAAATAAGACCACTGCTCGTCCAGTGATGCGGCAGATGTGGTGCTGGGCCGGCATGGCATCTGCTGACACAAGTATCCCTGCTCTGCAATTCATGCAGAAGTAGTAGCAGTGGCTACCAATTTGGTCACTTTTGTTTACTTTAATTTACAGGTTTAAATATTTATTTTATTGACGGGTTATTCTGGTTCTAGAATGGTAGTGCTCAAGGAAAATATATGTTGGTTCACCAGAATAAAAAAGCTAGCATTTAAAAATGTAGTTATTAAACGGTATATCTAGATTTCCATGTCTTCCCGTGATATACTCAGCTTTTGAAATAGGTAGATGTTGTTACCATGGTCCATGGCCAATATTCAGGTCGTTAAAGCTGGGTAGAAGACAACCAACTAAACACACTGACCCCTGTGCCCTGCAGCAATCATTTCTTTTCCCTTCATGCTCAGAGATGTGACCAGCTAAGAAGAGACAAGGGAAATTCACGTGGTGAGCAGATCAGCTGGGTAACTAGGTGGAAGCATCGACAAAATTTTCAAAAATTGTGCTGGCAGAAGTGCCTGGAGGCATAGGGCAGGTACGGACCAGCTAATGCGGATTTACAAGGAAACATTGAACTGCGAGGAAAATAAGGCAGAGGACAGCCAGCGTGAGCACGAGACCAAGTGGAAGGGTAACACAGGGCGGCAGGGGGACATCCTGGAAGCAAAGTGAGGAAGAAAAGTGGAGAGAATTAGAAGGAAGTGAAATGTGCCACACAAAATGCTCAGTGCAAGAAAATGAAATGGTCCAGCTGTGTTTTCCACTGGTGCCGGGGTAAGCGGAAAGCAGCCTTGCTGACACCACTTCAGTTTGAAAGCATGGAACCCACGGTGCTGAGATCAAACTCGGGATTTGTTTTAAGCACCTTTGGGTATATGCCTTCCATATCCGTGCAATGCAAGTTAAGCAATACCACCAACTAAATCCCAACAGTTTCCCTTACCAACTGCAGGGAAAACTGCGGTGCAGAGAGAAACCAGGCTGGACCAGACGCTCCGCACTGCAGCTTCCCCGACGGAGGCACAGACACGTGAGTCTGCTCGGCACTGATGGAAGGTTGAGATTCCGGGATTAATCAGGTGTGACCTCCAAAAGTGACTGAGTTATTTACAGATGGATAATCAAAACCACAAGCAACGTTTCTGCTATTCATCTGCACAGTAGTATTTGGGGTTAGCCGGCATCTTTCTACTATCAGACGGTTGCCGAGATGCCCTCTGTTTTCTTGTGAGAGGTTTTCTTATGCGCATTTTGTTAGGGAATCCAATCAAATACTTTTCCATTTTTCAAATACAACAAAACCCCAGAGGCTGTATAGAGAATGAGACGTTCCAATGAACTCTTAAAATTAAGTATGAGTGTGACCTGAACAGCAGCTGGAAGCGCTGGCAACCAGAAAACATTTGCAGGCAAAGGAGTGATGAGTCAGACGGTTTAAATGACTCCAACCTTATCTGAATGAAGGTCTGAAGAAGAGTTAGAAGAACTTATTTTAACAAATTGGAACAGATTGCCAAGGGATGCAGTAGCTTTTCCATCATTTCATATCTTTCAAAGAAGATTGAATTTTATATACACATACACACATTTTCATTCCCGGTCAACCAGAAGTTATTGGGATAGATATATGACTGAGTGAAGTCCTATGACTTGTGTTATACAAGAAGTTAACCTGGGTCATAACGTTAATCTCTCTGCTTCTCCTAAAAACCTTCAGCTGAATTAATAACTTCAGTGGGAACAGAAAAACAAAAATGCCTTCATTTTAATTATAACAGCTATTCAGCTGATGAGCCTACTGACATCCAAGACAAAAGTAATAGTTTTTATATACATTAAATAAGAATTTACAACCACTGAAGTTTAAATAGTATTTGATTGCAATGGTAAATTAATTATGGTATGCTATACCACCATTTAAAAAAGCCACACTTACTCTCTAATAAAGAATACAAGCCAAACAAGAATCTGAAAGCTCCCAGATTCCTAAGACAGTGCATAGATTTTTACAATCAATTCCTGTGAAAGATAACGTCTGTTTTAAGTAGAGAAAAAAAAAATCAAAGATTTTTCTGTAATGTTTGAGAAGCGTTTTCCTAACACAAAACCAGATACCAGTTCTAGAGACTGGAGAATTTCTACAACACTTTTCCTATTTGCCCACTTTGAGGTTTTTAAACCGGGATTTTGAAGTTTCATGCTCTTTTTCTGTAAGCGTCTGGCAGCCACGGATGGCTCTGGTGTTGGTACGCAGCTCTACAGTTGTGCACAGCAGCTAGAGCAGCACGAGGGTCACCATGAATCGTAAACAGTTTTACAGAGCATAAAATTTAACAGACCCAAGGAATATGACAGCAGGGGCCATAAATATAAAAATTAACTACGGGAGCACTCCGTCATTAAACAGGGATCAGGGAACAAGCTAAAAAGCTGGCGTTGGCTCAGGAAGCTGTCACGGTAATTGAGGTAATTAGTGAACTGTGGTGCTGACCAGTTTGCTGGCTCACGTGAACATCCCGCGCGTGAGTTCGTGTGCCGTGCGGGCGTCGGGTCGCACAGTCGTCCTCTGCCTCCTGTCAACACCCGTGTTCCTGCAAGTGCAGAGCACTCGGTAGCTGTAATTTAGGTTTGCAGAAAAGCTCAGGCTGCCATGAAGATACCACAGCAAATCACCACATTTTAGTGTAAAAAAAAAAAAAGAAAGAAAAATCTACACACGTAAGCTTCCCCTGTGCTCCCCATATCCGAAAACCTGCCTATAAAGTCCGTCACTGAGGAGTTAATGGGTAAGGCATGTTCGAAAAACTGGCATTTCTTTTACTGCCTGACCAGTTCAAAATCCAAATTATTTGGAAAAAATCTAGCCCCCTACTTAGTTAGATAACAACGGCCCAGCTCTCCAGAGCGAGCACTCACCCCACAGCACTGAGTGGGCTGCAAGAACACAAACGCTCCGTCCTCTGCAGCGCTTGAAATGGCACATCTCGACCCAACAAGGGGCTGCACAAAGCGCTGGGGCTGAGAACGAAAGCATTAGGCGGGGAGACAAAGGTCGCAAAGCGGCTGATATGATACAAAAGACGTGACTTGCCTGAAAACAGAGGAATACCCGGGCTGAGATCCACAGGGCAGGAAACAATAGGAAACAATGGGCAAGCAGTAGGAGAGGCGGCGGTAAGCAGGTGGATTTTAGCCGCTGTCTTGGATAGGTGAAGGATGTTTAGATGAGAACGCAGTCCTCAGCGCATGTGAGGAAGGGGAAGGTTAGGTGTATCACCCAGGAAAGCACAGTGGTTGTTTCCCACGTCTCCAGCCAAGCTGTGCAGCAGCCATGAGGAGCATTGGTGCTGTGCCCTGCACCCGACTGGATTTCTCTTCTGCAGCGAACCTAACTAAATAACTCTCTTCCATAGAGAAGAAAAAAAAATTTATTTTTTTTCCAAAACAGTAAATCAGGATGTTTAGTCAAAATATTAAGTTTGGGAGTCCAAATACTAAAGCTATGAGGATCTTCACATAGGAAATTAGGAGATCAAACGTCTCAGAAAGCCCCAGCTGGCCCGAGAGACGCCTCCATCAAGAGCCAGTTTCCCAGGCTCCTGGCAAGGAGATATTGTTAGGAATTCCTAACACCCAGACCGTGTAACAGCCTGCATCATCTTCTCACCATTTACTGTGCTAAAAATCAGCCTCTGGAGAAGACGGCATGCTCTCTTGATGCATTAGCTTTCGTTCCTGATATAACAATTTCTTGTGCCGTGTTTTCCATATAATTTTGTTCTGTGGGCCATATCTTTAAGATACGCCAGTGGAAATTGGGAGTCATCCCATGAAAAGCAAAATCATATCAGTGGAAGGCAGATGCAAACGAACGCAGAGGAGAAATGCTCACACTGCCGTCATCTTCTGAAACCAAATAAAGAGTTTTATCGGGACAAAGAAAAGCAATAGCATCCCTAACAGTGTAAGGCACCTCTAACTCACTCACAGTACTACCTGAGCACTTCACAGCTCCCAGGGGAACAGCGCTGTTACTGTACTCGCCTTCACAGGGGCTGAAAGGACTTGACCAGGCTCGCCCAGCAATCCTAGGGAGGAACAGCAAAATCGACCCTGGCTCTTCCTATAGGGAATGGCACTCCCTTTCTCCTTGGTACTACATGCTGCTCGCCTACACTGGAAAAATATTCTCTCTGCCTCGTGCTGCCTTCCTAATTTTATATGTATTAAACATTGCACATACAATTTATCTTTGAAATTGATATGTTCACTTTTTATACACTATATGTGTGTATACATATATACTCATATTTCCCTGAAACTATGAAAATTCTCTCTTGCCGTGGCCAAAAAGCCAAAGAAACATTTCTACCCAGCAGGACAGAATGATGCAGAGTTTATTTCACCCGGCACAGAGTGAGTGTGCCCCTCAGCTCAGCGCGTGGAGCACTCCCCCCGACCCGCGGGCAGAGCCCTGGCGGCAGCAGGTCCCTTTCACCTTGGTGGGATACCACCAGTACAGCTCTGCTCTCTCCAGAAAACGCAACGCGGCATTAGGAAGCTGCAAAAAGCCTCTGATAGAGCTGGAGAAGCAGCTGCTCCAGTCCCACCAGCCAGGGAGGTTCCTTTCAGCCTGAAGAGAAGGCTGCTGAAAACAGCTCCTACGTTTGTAACCCATATAAACACAGCTCCTGCCCCTTTCTCCCCCCAACAATGAAAAGCAGCAGGAGGTGTTCCCCAGCCAGGCAGAAAGCAGGTCAAGAAGATCATCTGGAAACAGCCCCAGCCCCTTGGGAGCGAAGCCGGGATGTGCACCAGGCCCAGCAGAGACGGACCTAACGTGAAAGAAGCGCCCGCAGGACACCGTCCTGCACAGCCCGGTGCCGGGAACGAGCCGAGAGGTGCCAGCACTCCGCTCCCTGGGGATGAAGGGAGGTCGGTGTCCCCACCTCAGCGCAGGGCCAGGTTTCCAGCAGGGCCCCGGGGGCAGAAGGAAACACTCATTCCTCTGCGCACCGGCTGTCGGAGCAAGCACCAACCATCAGACAAGGTTCAAAGTCCTTTTATGTTTCCCCTGATCACCTCTGCAGCCCAACATGCGTTGACACACTGGTCCAGGGGACTATTCAGCATGATAAATCTATTCCCAGCCAGCCCTGCTGAACCACCAGTCCGATGTACCGGCCGCTTTTTCTGTTTTCCCCTTCATGCTCAGCTTTGCAGCATGTCATTGCTGAGCTGCCGTGCTCTGCCCTGGACGATGCCCATGACGAGGCGTTATACCAAATGCACATTTAAAAGGCACCCTCCGATCTGACAACAGACACCAGCTAACTCGCACCGGGCACCGAGTGATTACAGTACAGGTCCACAGTGATGCTGCACTCGCCAGTGCTATAAACCTGCGGACAGAATTTACTCTAAAATAAAAAAAAATTAAAAACCACACACACACACACACAAAAACAACAACATGAAAGAAAAAGAATCCATTGGAGCTGCCGAATTTGTGGTGTATTTTACAACATTCAGGGAGAAAGAGGAGAGATAATAAATCTGGGAGCTAGTAGCCACAGCAACAAATTGCATTTCTCCTCTGGATGGCTTTCTCCCCCCAATCAACAGCAATTACCAGGCACCTTAGGGTAATATAGCAAAGTTTATGTTGCTTCTATGGCAAAGTTCTTTTCACAAGACTAATTTATTCCACGTCTGCAAGGTGCTGATTCATTACAGTGCATTACTGGGGGTCTGATCACGACAGCCAGCGAGAACACAAAGAGAAAAGCCCTGGACAGAGCTTGTCCTGCTCTCTTGGGTTTTTTCTGATACCAATTAAGAGCCCAACACACTGAGCTTGGAAAAGAGATGCCTTCCCCGACTCTTAGGAACAGGGGAAAGGCAGCAAAGATAAAGTGTTTGGGGGAAGCAACTGGGGGTGAAAGGAAACGTAGGCTCGTACCTGACAACGTCAGTCTCAATAAAGGCTGTGGTTGAGAAACCATGTACGTGCTGCTTGAAAAAATAATAATGAAGGAATAGCTGTGCTTCCTTCTGCTCTTCAAAGGCTGCCTCGCAACCACTTCACATTCTCTCTCTATCGCTGCAGTGCCATCAGGTCTAACAAGGGGCTAGGAATCTGGTTTCCATAGTTTTTATCCAAAGGAACTTTGAAGAACCAAGGTCGATTTGCTTTCAAAACATCCACATGAATACATCGCAGATCACCTACCTCCACACGTTAAAAGACTAGTTCAGCAGTGGACAAGGCGTAACACGTATTGCTCTGTCCTAGGGCACGGCACAGCCACGGAAGCATCTTGCCATGCGCTTTGCAAAGGACTTTAAAGCAGAAGCTAACGTAGAAGGACAGTGAGGACTAAACCAGGCACGGCAGGCCAGAGCCTTCCAGCTCCGACATCACCCAGCAGCTGTCACTGCAGGATTTTAACCACATTTGCTTTTGTTACCTTTTAGGCCCCCAAGGTTTTCTGTTTCCAAGGGAATGACCTTCAGGTGCCAAGCTCCCAGCTAGAACTGACGGTGGGACAGCATGCCGCGTGCAGGCGCATTCATCTAGCCGGTGGGAAAAGCAGTGGGAAACTCTGCTGCCCAAAAAGGAGATTTATCGCCCCTGAAACAAAGTCCCCCCAAGACAGCCCAGCTTCCAGCACCCTCTCAGCAGGAAGGGTCAGCTCTGCAGGCTACAAGTAAGGCACTGCCTGTCCTGATGAGAAGGCAGAGGTGGGGGAAAGAGCCACATCCACACCACATTTAATTATTAAAGTTGACAGAAGGGATTTGTCTAGTTTCTAAATATTTTGCAGGGAAGCCAGGAGTGCATCTCTGTGTGAACCAGGAGACGATTTCCATGCAAGATGAAGAGCTCTGTGCTCACATTCAGCAGCAATCATGTCCCATCTGCAACTACAGAGAGCACGAGACGTGCAGTGGCTGGATGATACACCAGAAGGATATCTAGCATCACCCGTGACAGCTTGACGTGCTACTTTACTTTCCTTAAACACACTCTTATGACTGCCTGTGAATCCTATACAGCAGCAATCTCCTCATCCCACAGTCTCAAAACACGCATGGAGCTAACAGCACACACCATTCATCCCTGTCCAGATGTGCCGCTTGCTCCTCTAACCATGGGAGACCATGTAGGACAGACCACCTGGAGGCACCTTGTCTCCTCATTGGCGGTACACACCATCAAACACAAGCTTCATCTAGTTCTCAAAAACCTCCTTCTTTAGAGGACTACCAGAATGGATCTCTCATTTCTGCTGTCTTTTATTCTACTGGCTTGTTTTCATGCTATATTTGTCAAACATCGTGATTTCTACAGAAAAAACTTAACACTACCCTAGATCAGGGTCCTGGAAATAAGCCCAACTTGCTAAAAAAAAAAATTGCTAAAAAGCATAAGGGCAAACACAAAAGCCTCTTCCCTGTTTGAACAGTCTCTTTAAACTAGATGCACCCAAGCGATATTTTTCTGCCAAACTAGTTCACTACCTCCCTCTCCAAAATTTTTTACACTGCTTTAATCTAGAGCCAAAGCACCCTGCCCTGCCGCCACTGAAATTAATAGATGTTTTGCCATTACATTCAGTGGGATGAAAATTAAGCCTTAAGAAAGCCAGACAATCACACCGCAGCCCATATTCATGTAGGGAATACTGCAAGCGGGATTTAAAAGGACCTTCCATTTATCTTTGTACTGCCTGTGCTCCATCTGCATATAATTGCTTATGTCTACAGACGCTGCAATGCTCATCAGAGGCTGCATTCTTACCCACACTAGGTCTCTCTTTCAACTGGCAGGAAACGCTCATTGCTTTACAATCTATACACAGCCATTTAGCATTTAATAATTCAAATTGTAACACAATATTTGATGGAAAATAGTCATTATGGATTTATAACACAATGCAGGTAGCTGAAGTACACAAATTTCAGCATTTCAGGAAATGGGTGCTATTTTCAAACACAGCTAATCCTATAACAAAAAAAATCCATAATATTATCCATAATCTTTTCTTGCTGCACGCATCTATGGGGTTTGGTTGATTTCCTCCCCCCTCTTTTTAATGCTCAAACAACTGAGTTATAGCAGAACATTTTTCTACACTATGAAGCTTATTTACATACTGTAAATAACTGTGAATGCAATAAAATTGTGGTACAAATAACATGAAATAATGCCTCAATTTGCAGTTGTTTTACATCAGCATAGTTTATAGCAGTGTTTACTGTAGACTTAGAAACAAACAAATAAATAAATAAATAAAAAGACAGAGAGAAAGACCAAAAACTTCTCTATTCCCCACACCCCACCGTGTGGCTTCTAACCCAATCACCAGCACTGAGGTTACTCACTGCTTAAGTAACATTAAAAATCAGAGACTGCAAACCTTACCAGATCCCAACCTGGATGGCGCAGTACCGGGCGAAGACGATGAATGGGTTTCATATCCCACATCACGCGCAACCCAATGTCCCAAGAGCTACACGCTGCGGCAGATTTGGTGAGAGTGGGGCACTGCTTGGACCCGGATAGCCAATGGATCCTTCCCCACATCCCAGACTCCATGTGCGATCTGGGACCAGTTTCTCCCTCCCTGCGCACCCAGGTTGCCCAGCCATGCTGAGAATTTCACCTCTAACTTGTCCATGTGGATGGTCTCGTTGGGGTGCCAACTGCAGAGCACAGGGTGCTTCAGAGCCTGTTTCTATCAGCTTTTATACCACGCTCCAGGCAAACAATCTTTGTGACTAATTCTTACCCTCCGCCTTCTTAAATTGAGAGATCCTGGTGGTAACTGTCCAAGCTACCTTATTTTTGTCACGTAGCCACCAGAAGCCATCCACCTCCTGGAAGCAGGGATGTCTTCTAAGTCTGGCTGACACCCGATCTGGCATGTACACAGACAGGATCTAATATTCCCCTCCAAGAACCCACTGCAAATTTGAGTTACTGGTGACATGAAGAAAACCATCGCCTTCCTATCTGGAAGCTTAACGTTGGCTCCTAATTTAGATTTCTCTGCCTGCCTTGGGTTTTGGATGAGACAAGTTTCCACGTGATGATTTGATCTGCCCTTAATTAAAAAGAAAAGAAAAGAAAACAAAAACAAGCAAAAGCCCTTTTAACGCATTAGAAGGGATCACTTCAGTCTATCAGCGGGGCTTAGCCAAGATAGGCCACGTATAATGATACATCTCATAGTCCACTAGCTACCAACCTCAGCAGTCAAACAAACGTGTCAAACTGGGGTACTCCCAGCAACATATGGGTCAGGAGAAAGATTTCTCTAAATTCTTTTTTCCTCCTGGCGTATCAGAAAGCCAGAACAGAGCCTTGAAACAATGGAGTGCAATTTCCTCCTTCCTTTAAGCACGCACTGAGATGTAAATAGTCATTTCCAAGAGCTTAAAACCCCAGGGAAGCAGATAATAAGCAATTACTCTAACCAGATAGCACTGATGTCTAAAAATTAATTTCTGTGCTAACATCCCACCCCTAAAGTTTTCAATTTCAAAGCAGAGCATCTTCTGAAAAAGATACACAGGTGTACAATTATGTTTCCCAGACATCTGTCTCCATCTACTCTGGTGGCACATTTAACCCTGCCTGCTCGGAGCACCGGCAGCGCACGATGGCCTTTCCTCCACGTTCCCGGGCACACATGCCTTCAGACAAGAGCCGTTGCTGGAGTGTAAGGCACTGTGCTGCTCAAAACAAATTGATCTTGCCACTGCATCATTCCTGACATGCTTATCCCACTATAGATTTCCTTTGTTATCTCTGCCAGTATTTACAAATCAATTTTTTTCAGAGAAGGTTGCAGTTTTCCTCAAGATCTGCTCACGCACTGAGCTGTCTACCATCTTCAGAAATCATTGAAATGGGACAATAAAGCCATCAAAGTCAGGAGGGTCGGGAACACAACCACAGGAATCTGGTTCCTCCAAGCAGCTCCTCTGTTCACAACATTTCGCTGCCCACAGGCAGCAGTGCTAAAGCTTACACCGATGCTCCGGGGCTGCTGGCCCATGGGGAGATGTTTTACCTTCATGGCTTCACACCACGAGAATATTTCTCCCGCTTTCTCTGAATTCAGACGATGTCATCCGTAAGAATGGCATCAAGTCTTAATGGTAAATGCTACCTTCTTCCACTAGTGTTTGTCAGAAAAACAAGAGCTGGTATAGGGTTTCATATACTACAAAATCACAGCACTCTCTTTATTTCATCCTACATAACCATTAAAAATAACCAAAAGAAGTGAAGCGAAGATGAAGAAGCCATCTTTTAACAGCAGCACTTTGGGTTTACAGTACTATTAGTTGGATGTTATTTATAATAAATGAACCCATCATGGTCAGTCTACCTTGCATCCAGGGTCCTCTGAGACCTCTACAAATGTGCCTAGGTAATCATCCCAGGCACCCAGAGACACCTTTTAGCATTTACGTGCTGTCATTCTTTGAAGGTAAAATACCAAAAATAAATATTGGGTATCTACATACTGATTTAGTGCCTACCTTAATAAATGCTTACATTTGGAAACTGGCTCCACAACTACTGTGTAATCCTTAGAACAGGGAAAGGGGAAAGCCAGCTACTTCATAGGAGTTCCGTGAATCTTCATTGACAAATATCTATTAATTTGTGATATTCTGGAAAAACAACAACTCAAAACCAAATCCTCTACCAAAGCCCCCCTATCTTGTTCTACTCCCTGCTCCTTAACACTCGTCACTGAAAGGTATCTGGCAACTGTATCAGTAGTAAGGCTGAGCCCCGAGATCTCACTTTTTATGTCATTTGCCAAAAATTCCTTTATATATTTTTCCTGCAGCTCTGAATGTTCTCTGCCCTTCATTTCAATTAATGATGTCATAGATCAGCATACTCTCCCAACAAACTATTAAATGAACTGCCACGTTCTTCCTTCATTTTTTATTCACAGAAAGAAAGAAAAAATAACCACAGCAAACTGATGCACTTAACTCTTTATGATCTCAAATAAAAGCCAGAAAAATGATGGCAATGTTTCACCAGTCCCACGGTTTAGCCAAAAAGCACACTGTACATCTTAGTTATGTCATGTTTTATTCCTCAGCCTATGAAGATGCTGGAGAGTAATGCATCGAGGGTCAAAAAAAAACAAAATGAGAAGAAACTAGCAGCAACTCGAAGTCAGAGATTTTTCTGTTGCTTAACGCCTCCACAAATAACCCTGTTCTTCTCTCTCCCTTTAAAAACAAAGACGCAACACAAAGAAATAAAAAATGCCACGCGAAGCTTTTATTTCCAAGTCTGTGGAAGCAGTACTTTTTCATCTTTAGCTTTCACAGTTATAATCCCCGTCACGTCCTTTCCCTGCTGGCCGTGGGTAGCTGATTGACAGGGTGCTGTCTGCATTCCCGCCACGTTGGAAAGAGGGTCAAATACTGCCCCAGACAAACAGACTGGAGGAAATTTCCCCTCAAGACCCTCCATATTAAATATTTACAGACACCTTTTCGCATTATTGGAGCTCCAAGGACAGAAAAATGTCCACCAGGTGATTCAAACTTCCCACCACCTCTTTTCCAGCGATTCTTTCTCCCTCTTCTGAGCAACAGGCCCTACCTCTCCCCTTCCGCACTTTTTCCTTGTCCTCACTTTCCCTGGGCTTCCTACAGTCTTCTCCCCAGAATCTCCTCCAGCAAATCTTCCATTCAGCATCATGATTTCCACTATACCACCTTTTGTTCATTTGTTTTGAAGGAAACTTTGGGCTTAATTAAGTTAAAAAAACAGTAACAAATTGTATGTCAACAACTAAACGCACTCCTTGGAATAAGAAACTGTAAAGAATTTGTTGCCACTAACAAACCCGCAGCGGATCTGCTGCAATCTTGCACCAGCACTTTCCTGGGCATCCCTTGTTGATGGGGAGCTGCATCCCACAGCTGAACTCAGCCTAAGGGATGTATCTGTTGCTCGTGATGACAAACACAAAAAGTTGCTAGGCCCTTCTCCAAAGTCAGCAACCTCTCCACGCTCCCATGCTTTTCATCACCTCGCTCTGTGTTTGAGCACTGCGTGGCAGAGCAGGACCGCGGGCCAGCAGCAGGGTTGCCCAGGGCCACCGCAACACACGCTCCGAGCTACTGCCTCGCAAACCATCTCCTCCACAGCACCGAGGTCCGGCAGTCCCACATCCAGTCCCACACAGGACCGTACGCGCACCTCTCCCATCTACTCATGTGACTTCTTTCCAGACCAAATGTTTTATTCAGTTCTGTCGAGGAAGGATTTCAAGGCAGCTAAGGAGCCCTCTGACCTGCCCCACCCCACTGCGTTAAGCAGCCGTGCGAAGGAGCTGTGACATGGTTAGGGGTTGGGGCAGCCCTTGTACATTAACTGCTGATGAAATTCAGAGACGCTCCTTTGAGCTCTGCAAACAGACCTTTACAAGAAAGTCTATAACCAGGACAATGGTGAGGACGTGAGAGAGAAAAAATAAAACAGATTGGGAGCAAAGAGAGAGAAAATGAAAGAAATTATAAACACAGAGTAACATTGCTTCTGGGTGTCTCGCATTACCCAAGGGCAGGGGGAGAGGGTCCTGTTCCTCTCCTGAGCACCTTCCCAGGCACTGCAGCAGCTAGGGCAGAGTGTCCCCTCTGCTGCCAGAAGGGGACACACATCCAACCTCAGGCTTTCCTCTGCAGCATGTTTCTTTCCTCCCTCCATAGCGTCCAGGAGCTATGACACAATTTGGAAGATGAGAGGAGAAATGTGGTGAAGGGTTTCTCCCCATGATCTGCCCTCAGCTGAGTCCACAGACAACAAAAGTAGGTGCAAAGACCTGTTTCTTCCTCCCTACACAAAGGGGAAGAGTTGCAGCCGTAAGTCAAAACTCATTAAGTTGTACTCTAACGACAAGCTTACCTCCCCAAGGGCTCCCCAAAAACCCACCAGAGGAAAACGCGAGATGCCAGTCACAAGTTCTCAGTAGCAGTGCGTGCCTTCACAACTAAGACTGTAGCACAGGCAAACTCCAAAGCAAAGGCAAGGTTTGGCCACTTCTCCAGTGCTTGGGCTAAGGGAACAGGATGCACAGGATTAACTTCCATAAACACCTGCACCAGCTTCAGGTAATGGTCTTGGCAACTGCATCCTGGATGGGGAACCAGACCAACCACAACATCACAGAGGTCCACACAGATTGCTGGCGTAAGTGTGACCAAATCCCTGAAATCAAACACCCGGGAACCCGTGGGGGTTTGCGTCTCTTCAGGGCCCCCAGGCGCAGGGGAGAAAACCCCAAAGTTGTATGGAGGTTAACCTGAGGAGCTGAATCCAGATTAAAGAATTATTAGTGTCTGGTACCAGCGGCTGCAGGGGGCAGTTTGAACTGTCATCCCTGAGGACTCCAAATAGAGATGCAAAAATATGAATATATGTCCAGGGGAACCTTGCTTGACTTCTATAATGTTGTGAGCCGGCAATACTACAGGGTCCGGCCACAACCACACTGCACACTCTCAGCACTGACCTGTGCTACGCTTTCTCCAGGGAAATTGCCTGCTGTCATCAGGCTTATTTCAATTACAATTGCCTTTCGACTTTTGTCTCTTTAAGGAAAAGCAGGTCTGAAATCTATCACAGATGCTTCATGGCTATACACTCATTATTAGTTCTCCTGCTTTTTAAGGGCCATGACTCACAAGCTGGGTTGTCCTCTGCACGCTGAGAAACGGGCAGGAAGGGCCGTGAATCACTCCAGACACCATTACCTCTTGCAGGGATTGAGTAATGGGACAGAAGCACAAGGAGCCAACCTTTCCCGCAGACCGCACAGAGGAATTTATTGCTGCCTGGGAGTTGCCACCACTTTGGTCACCCACCAAAAAGGAACAGACATGGCAGGAGGGAGCGCGTTCCTCCAAAGGTCTTGGTGGCAAATATCACAATGCAGAAGACGACTCCGATGCCCCATTCCTTTGTTGCAGATGGCATCCAGCCATGTTCTCCATAAGCACCACCTCCATGAAGTGGTACTGCTAAAGGAGGCTGTCACACTTGCTTCCAGTGAACAGTGGCAGATATTTTTCCCAGAGCTGACAGATTCAGTATGAATCAAAAAGATCTTTTTTAACTACACCCCTTTCACCGCCCTACCAGTGGCACATGAGCCTCTATTGCCCTCTCGCGGCTGGTTTGCCTGTAAAAGTAGTACTGGGGTGAGAAAGACCTCTCAGGTCATCGAGTCCTATCATTTTTTATTGCAGACAAACACATTATGTAAGCCCTTTAATAAATGTTATCAAACCCGCCTGTAAAAACTCGTTAGGTTAATGTGGTGCTATTTTTATTAAAGCTCAGAGAACTTGCGTTTAACAGCAATTACACTGTTTAAACATGAAACAACTCTAAAACGATAGAAGCCAGAGCTTAGCATCGACTGAGATTCACAGCCCCAAACAGCATCTCTCAGAGTCAGGCTGACTTTTCGGTTCTGCAATTACACCCCCAACTTTTCTCAACAGTGACAGTGATTCCACACTCTCAAAGGATTCAGATCTGCTCCTGAGTGAAGGATTTGACTTCCAGCTCTCAGCTTGTTCTGCACAAGGCTCCCCTGAAGCCCTACGAAATTCAGATGGGAGGCATTCCCACAACATCTCCGCTCCGGCACTCAAAATGGCCCCCAGGAGGGACAAATACTGAGCATTTGACTCAGTGTAGCATGTTACTCACCAGCTAACAGCATGAGAAAAATCGTGGTCCTACAGCTAAAAGCTGCCTCTTCAGTAAGATTTACAGATAAGATGCAACTAAGCTAATTTTAAACAATGAAGCACCCTTTGTGGTAAGGTGTCTTTAGGGGCAGGGGAAGTTCCTGCACACACTGGGGGAATTTCACCTCTGTCTAAATGCCCTAAAAGGAGTCAGTCAGGTGGAGATGAGACAGGAGCTTCAACTAAGAACTCTGCAGGAAACAAAGTGAGATTTTTTTCTTCCTGCAAGCACTTCATTACATCAACTGGTGTGTACAATAAGTCAAACCGAAACAAGAGAATTCAAAGACTTCATTCTGGATTCCAACAGCAGAAAAGAAAGCTCAAGCTCCTTACCGTTTGCTATTATAAGGCAGAGAGCCACCAACACTGCAAGCAGAAAGCATCAAGTGTCCTCACCTCTTTTCTCTCTGGAGCAGATGTTCCTGTTCCTGCAGGGAGAAGACAGGACTCGTGAGCAAATTCAGGTTAACTCTTCCACGCTCCTGTTTCAAACATTGTCCCAGAAAGCAGAAGACAAAAAACATCATCTCTCTGAACATCCAACAGGAGACCAGCAGAACCAGCACTTATCTGAACTCCAAAAGGCATTATTTTCAATAAGAATTTCTATTTTTATCAGCATGGACTTCTTATAAGGCTATTTCCATATTCTATGAGTCTCTCTAAAACCTTCATGCTCAGCAACCTGGCAATTGTCACACACAGTGCACAACCAAGAAAACAAAAGGCCATAGTTTAAGTAAAGTTGGTGCTGAGCCCTCATTAGTCCGGTGTTGGCAGGACTTTATTAATGGCAGTAATTAGTAGAAAAAAAAAGTTCAGTGGTGGCAGTGGAAAATTCTACCACTTAAATATTCATTATTATCGACTCCTCCAGCTTCACGATGCAAGCTATCTGATTAGCTTCCTTTGGGCCAGCCTCTCAGGTCAGCTCTGCTGGTAGCGTTGAAGGTGAAAGGCTGGAAATATTAAAGTTCTTTCAGAAGTCAGCAGAATTATTATGCTAAGACAAATGACCACCCCTCAATTCCCTGAGCATCCCCTTCGGTTCTCCAGGGCATCAGGGCAACCTGAGCACGGCTAACAGCTACTGCTCTTCACTTTGGCCTTTTAATTCACAAGCAACAGTAAAGCGGTAAGGAAGACCAAGAGGGAAATAAAGCACTGATTATAGCAACAACACACTAAATATAGAAAGATCACAGATCCATAAAATGCTCTGCAATTGTCTAATAGGACTGATTAATTAAGATCAGTAGGGAAACCTGGAAAGTTTTGTAGCAAAGGCCCTTTAAACACAAAGTAGGAAAATTAAAAAATCTAGGACAGAATTCTCAGTAAGTTCTGTCTCCATTTGTGGGTGTTCAACTTTGAGACAGTTAGGTCTAGATTATCAGAGCAATCTGAATGCTTAAACATGAAGTCCACGGGAAGTAGAGGCACAAGCCCTGGAGAGTCAATAACCCAATGTCTGTTTTTCAAAGCAATGCTCCCCTGGAGCTCACTTTTACCCAGGCCCAGCTGTAGGAGATGAAGGCAGTTCAGAGGCTCTGTGGTTTGGTGAAATCCTCTGGTTTTCAATTGACCAAGGGTCAAATGTTCTGCAACAGAAGCAATTCCACCTGAAATCCTTTGCAGTCAGTATCTCTGATGGCGCATAGTCCCATAGATGTCATACACATTAAATCCACGACCTGGAGGTACATATTCAATATACAAGCACTCCAGACACTCGCATTGGAAGTGAAGTATCTACTCTTATTCCATATGCCCTGGGACTTCTTCCTGCAGGTTCCCCTTTGAAGCACATTTCCACTCAATAGCACACAACAGAATAGCGCACACACACAACAGAATAGCACACACACAACAGAATAGCACACACACAACAGAATAGCACACACACAACAGAATAGCACACACACAGAAGTAAGGCCAAGGACAAAGCCCACCAACTTTGGCGGTGGTGTTTATCTCCTCTGGGTTTTTATTAAAAAGAAAAAAAAAAAAAGAAAAAGAAAAAAAGCCCCCAAATGTCTCAGCTGACAGTAATTCTTCTATCAGCATGAAATTAGATGGATCTATGCCAACTTCTGTCAGCTGGAGGACCTTGGAGTTAAATTCTACTGGCCTAAAAAACTTTTGAGACAAGATCTGTGATTCTCAAAAGCCAGCCAGGTCCTCTGTGGTTTTTTTCTCCTACCTATGAACCCCGGATAGTGCTTTGCTGTGTCCTAGTGGTGCTGTACATCATACCACAATAGCTGGTAAGTGTTAGAGGAGCTTTAGGCTGCAGGGGGAAAACATAAACCTACAGAGAGTTTTATTGCTTAAAGTAAATGGTAGTCTTAGTACAGTGTCTGTAAAAAGACGCAGAGCAGATCTGACCTTTCGACAGCTCCGTAACTTTTACTAAGACGACTATCCCAAACGCAGCTGGCAGTGAAGTAGAGCGAGCTCATGGTGCAGTGCTACAGCAAAAGGTGGTCAGCTCAAGAAAGATGGTGCTTATTAGAAAAGGCCAGTCTAGGGCTATTTACAAATAGCTGCAGAAATGCAGTTCTTACAGAAGGTGTTGCTGCTTTAAGAAGCCTTCATAAAAAACAGAAAGGTATTTGCTGAGATTATTCCCTTCCTGGAGTTGAAATATTTCCACAAATCTAGCTGATTCCACATTTTACCCTTAAAAGTCTCTGTACGTGTGAAAGGATTTAAGACAAAGCAACTCCATTTCCCACCGTATTAGATGTCCTGCAATACCTTTCTATTTGTTGTTCTGTTTGCAATAGCTTTTCCCCTCCATGGTGCATAATCTGTTCTCATTTGTACCTCTGCCTTCATCTCTGCTAAATGGGGTCTGCAGTAATACCTTGACTTTTTGCTGGAAGGTTGGTTTAAATGAAATGTAAAAATGGGAGAGCTTGGAAATCCATATGGTTCTAGCAAATGAAAAAAGGAGCTTTCCCACTGTCACCTGGGCTGGAAAAGCAATGCTCCCTGCCTGGCATTAGGCATGCAGAGCACTGGCAGCAAAGCTCCCGAGACACCATCTGTGCACATAATAAAGAGCGGTGGGATTTTTGTAACATAAATGATTGAATTTTCTTTCTCCTTCCCTTGCAGTGGGAGTATGCCAGCTATTAAGTGCCATAAGAACTTGCCAGACTACCTTTGAATATAAAATTTATCTCCTCTGATTCGTGCCCTCTCCCACCTCTGCAAGTAAAGCTGGTGCTGCTGTAGGAAATATTGTATATATATTGTAGTCATTTTGCCTAGGCAAAAAGTAAGTCTACCTACTTGTCACATCCACCTAAATTAGGAATGTAGTTGTGAACTACATTCAGGAAGCCTGAACCGCTTTCAGGACTTGCCTTATTCGTCATTGACAGTTGGACAAACCTAAAGTGACCTCTGGGTCTCAGTACCTCTCACAAACCCTTTGAATTTCAGTAGCAAATCTGAGCCCAGCGAGAAGGCTGACACGCGGCACCACCTGCCTCCGTCACGTTATGAGTTTCTGACCCTTGGTTTACTCCAGCACTTCCCTATCACTTCTCAAATAAGAGGGGAACTCTGGATCTCCAACATCTGCCTGTATTTTTCTTCTATAAATAAATAAATCATATTTGTCAGCCACACACATCGCCATCAGGACCAGAAGCACTGCCCGGTAAAAGTGCCCCTTGTTAGACCTGTTTTGATTGGATTATAATGCCAAATTTTCTACAAGGTTAGAATTTTATATATTGAGTGCCTACCTCAGGCTACAGAGATTTGAAATATCTCAGCCAAAATGAGTCGGGTATTTCAGAAAACAAGAGAAAACAAGTAAATACACAAAATCATTCCTATGTTAAAAAGATAACAAAACCAGCTAGCGATGCTTTTACTGGGAGCAATAGCATCTCATCTTCCTGGCAGGACATGAAGTGCTTACAGCGACCATGCAATTAAAGATGGTCATGACGTGTACGCGCACAAGGCAACTATACAAACCAGTTTAATTCTGGCCTCTTCCTAACTCTGTTATGCTTGCCTTTTTGCTCTCCTAGTATCTCGAATCTGTTGTTCGTCTGGTTATATAAACAAAACACAACCCAATTACGCCCAGGCAAGTCTTTTAAATTTTATGGGACTGCGGGATGTCTGTGGTGGGAAAACTCAGCCTGTACAAATTGCACAACAACCAGAGGCAGCAGGAGGACCAGCGGCGGCTGCGGAGCGGAGACAGCCCTCATCGGTGCGGTGTGTGGGAGCGCCGTCTCGCCGAGCCCCGGGCTGCACCCTCGGCAGGCGCGGGATTCAACAAGGAGATAATGTGCTGAGTATGCAAGATATTATGTTGAATATAAAGGACAGGAACACGTCCCACGGCCTCTGAGTGGAAAAGCCATTCGAGTTGTGCTTAAGCAGGTCCATGGGGAGGGGAATGGAGGTTTTCAATAAGCTGCAGCATCACCTTTACGGCAGCAATATGCGTGGTATCCGGTATCCACGCTCCTCCACCTCTGGACCAGCATTAGCTCTCAAGCTAAATCTTAGCCGACAATAACGTGTCAGTGGGGGCAATAACCACGGGGTGAGTACAAGCACGCCATTAAAGGAGCTTTGGGAGGACAACCTGCTTTCCCAGAAAGAACTTTAAATCCAATACTCTAATAACCACAAACTCCTCACTGGTTTGCTCTAAGGCCACATGTGGGACACTTCAGGCTGAGACTACCATGAAGGAGAGGANAGACAACCCGCTTTCCCAGAAAGAACTTTAAATCCAATACTCTAATAACCAATAAGCAAATTTAGTGTGGATAAGCAAACCCAGCACTAGCAGAGGCTTCCTCCCGTCCTGCAGTCCCTGAGGCCGGAGCAGGAGACATGAGGACACGCTGCCAGCCGGGACCTCTCGCAGGGTCCCTGCACGTGGCACGGCCCCGGCAGCGCGGCACAGACGTCCCATGGCTGCTCCAGGCTTTGGCAGGAGAGCTGAGAGGGCAGCGCTGACGTGGCCAGGGGTTGTACAGCAACAGCGAGTCATGCAGCTGATGCTGTCCCTGATTTGTGATAAATCGGCCGAACTGTGAGCTCCTTTCTGGTTTTAGGAGAGGAAGGCGAGGGGAAGCAAAGACACAGAAAAGAAGGAAAATCAACCCAAATTTGTGGTGGCCCACAAACTCCTCACTGGTTTGCTCTAAGGACACATGTGGGACACTTCAGGCTGAGACTACCATGAAGGAGAGGACAACTGGCCTATGCCAAGATCTAAGGATTTTCTTCACCGCAGATCTGCGCAGCTGGAATTTTCCAGCCTGATGACCGAGCTGGAGACCATCCTCGAGGAGTTCTGGTCACCAGGAGGGCACAGCCAAGGTACCCACAACTACATGCAAAAATTAGGGGCAGAAAAACTGTAAGGTCTACCTGCTCTGAACTGCTAACAAGATCTCCAGTGCACAGGAGAAGCAAAATGTCAAGGGGGAAGAGAGGACAAGGTGCACAGAAACCTGCCCAGTTCTGTCTGACCTGCGTACCAATGGGTGAAAAAAATGTTCACTTAGAGAATGTAACGAGGGACACAAAGATCAAAGCTTCACCTGGGACTCAGAGGCAGTGGGACCATCCCCGCACAAATGAACGCTGCTCTTGTTTCAAAGCTCGTCTCTCCAGCCAAGAGTCAACAGATACCCTTTTTCCATGCTTGCCCCAAAAACTGCTGCACCACGGTCATAACTGATACGCACACACCGACCACTGTCCTCGCAGGGCCCTGGGAAAAGACACACACACACCCCTTTTTTCTTCTGCTAAAAGTAGCAGACCACCAGCTGTCCCCTCCCCATGCCCACCGCAATCCCAATGCCCGGTAAATCCAGCTCTGCACAGGACCCAGCAGGCAGGCCTGATTACGCCGTAAATAAAGATTTAAAACCACAGTAAAAGATTTCTAAAGTGCAAACAAAAAAGGCTACTTCAGCTCCTGTTAAGCTGCTGTCCCTGTTAAGCTTCAATGAAGAGCATTAGCGCTCCTATCCACGCGGGCAAATGCATTCTTTCCTTGCAGCATCTCTGCTTGTCTCCCTTCTGCTGCCCTTCTCCTGCCCATTGCCAGCCCTGACTGACATCTTTTGCACTTACTTCATTACTGCATCTCCAGAGAGGTAGGGAGGGGTGAGAGGAAAGGAAGAATGAGAAAAGGGAAAAAATAATTACAACAGGATTTCATCGACAAGCGGAAAAAAAAGGAAGTGTCCCTCTGGGTTTGATCAATAATGCAGCACTTGTTATCTTGATCTTCTTAATAAACCACAAGCAACCCAGATATATTTCTATCTGTGAATCAATTCTTTGCAATGTTTCTGTCACAATATAGCCAGTACATGCAACCACACAAAAATAAAATGAAATGGGCTGGTTTATTGATTGTCCAAACAAGGAACCTTGTAGTTTGCATAGATTATCAGCAGCGAAGGGCTGCCTGCTTTGCTTCTGTTTAATTACTTTTGCTTTGTTTCAGACTTTCTCTCTCCCCCACCGGGGCCGTATGCATTACCAGGCAACCCCCTATGCCATATCAATGGCTAAATCCTTCCTGTTTAACCCCAAAGACATTTGCTAAACCTGCCACAGTAACTGCTCCGGTATCTGTGTCCCCCGTTGGAGAAATACTCCCCGGCACTGCTTTTATTTCTCTTAAGTCAGGGGTGTTGGAGGTGTCACCGCACTTCACAGGAGGCAGAACTGGCCCAGAGCTCCTTGTCCCAGAGAAAGTTTAATTACACACCTAATTATATGGCTGAGTTCACCCCCTTTCACCTTTTTTTTTCTTCCTTTCTTGGAGCCTGCCTGCAAAGTTCATCCCCTCTGACCCATCGCCGTGCAGGCTATGACCACCCACCCAAGCCCGCGCCGAGCAGCGGTAATTGCTGGGCTGGGGTGAGGCTGCAGAGCCCTCCCAGGCTGACCTAGAAGGCAGCGCCGTGAAGCTGTGCTGATCCTCGTGACGGGTAACCCGTGAATAAAATGCTCAAAGGCACTTTGCGTTTGGGTATTTTCAGGTCCCTGCTGTACCCTCCGGATCACGGCGTGCCAGGACCTGCCGCAACAGCACGGATGTAGAAAGCGGCATTCGGTGGACCTGGCCTTGGAGAAGAGCTCCCCACACCCGACTGCTGAGTGACCTGCAGCAATGCACCCCATGGTTAACCGCACAACAGAGATAAGGACACCTACCTCACGCAGTGCCAGATCATACTCAGACGTCATCTATACGTAACCAAAAAATGCTTTGAGCACCCTAGACAGAATTCCAATATCTTTTCTTTTACTCNTATACTCAGACGTCATCTATACGTAACCAAAAAAATGCTTTGAGCACCCTAGACGGAATTCCAGTATCTTTTCTTTTACTCTTTCAATTTTCAGTAAAGCCTTGAGCCTTCTGTGAAGGAAAACTTCCTCCTGCAAAGGAAATTTAAGAAAGAGANCTTCTGTGAAGGAAAACTTCCTCCTGCAAAGGAAATTTAAGAAAGAGACAAGTAAAGCCTTCAAAATTTGACCAATACAGAAATCACTAATTTTCAGATTTTTTGACCATCTGATGAAAACAAGCAGCACAGAAGGAACAAGGTAACATCGCATCATCTATCGATTCAGATACTGGGCATGATAATGTTTCCTGTGGGTCTGGTGGATCCATGCTGCAGCTTGCATTGATCAGAAGAAGGTCCTAAAGTAATTCCCCACCTTTCTTAGGTGTTTACCATAGATATTACTAAGTTTTGAGAAGACAGCCCCTGAATGTTATGTAGATGAGCCCCCCTTCCCGCTGAGCCAGCATAACATCCTTCAAGAAAAAATGTAATTAAGTTAGACTTGTGAACGATAATGAGTTTCTATTACACCCCGCTGAGAGTAGCAGCAACATCTGAAAATTATTTTTCGCTGTCTACAACCAAGCAATAGCTCCTTTATTAGAAACAGGGATGGAGCTGATAGCTTGGACTGTTGCAGTTCCAAACTTAAACTTTAAGACCAAACACTTTTGAAAGATGGTGCTGTGGATTAAAGCTCTGTAATAACGTACAGAGATAACGGAGCTTCACGCTAGCAGGACAGTGCTGGAAGTCTCAGAGAACGACTTGTACAAACCCTTTCCTTTCCAGCGTGGTACAGCTCGTCAGCTGCACTGTAGCCGCGCTCAAGCCGCACAACAGCCTTGGTCT
>RSEF01000020.1:3591130-3610061 GCA_003993805.1 Himantopus leucocephalus
GGTGTGGCAGCCGTGTTGATTTCTGGCTTAAGAATCTGCTTGAATTATCTCTATTGTGCTTAAGGAAACAAGACGGATGTGCATTTTCCTTTTTTTTGTGTGCGTGTGAATGATTAAGAAAAAAGGCTACACAGAAAATGTAGCTGCTACATATCACTGCTTTCTCATCCTGACAGAAACAAATCAGCCAGCCTTCAAACTTTTGTTCACCGCTCAGGATGAAGGGGACGTTGCATCTCCTCCGGAGTAAATAACGTGAATCTGGCAAATATTCAAAGCAGGTATAATACATACAACACAAAACACAGTATTAAACTGAATAATCTATTAGCGATCAAAGATCTGGAACCAAAACCACACTCTGCAAATAACGTACCAAAAATGAACTGCAAACTCTGTACCAAGATGGATAATAACTAAGAGAAATGAGCAAATTTGTCACCAGGATGCGGGTGGTGCAGCTATATTTTTTGCTCAGGGAACCTACAAATTGTAACCCTTAGTAATCACCGAAAAAATCCTACCTTTCATTAAGTGGAGCATCCTCACTTGAAATTCAAACCTCTACGCTCAGCTACCCAATTCCTCATTTTATTATGAATTTCAGAAAAAGCTCCTTTGCCCCCAAACCCTGCATGCAATTTCCAAACCACAGGCCAATTATACGCAGCTAACGAACGTGGTTGGCACCACACTGTACAGCGATGCTGGCTCGTGCTAATGAAGAATCTGATCCTCATGCTGGGTACGGGGGAGCAAGAAGATGAGTGCCCCCTTCTCACTCAGTATATGTAGTACCGCTTCGAAAATCCCTGAAGTTTTTTCAAGTTCCTGCTAATAAAAACAGTTTCCTAGCAGTGCTAGATCTTAAATACAAGCAGATCACTTCCAGCTGCTCCTTATCTAATTTCCGTTGTCATCTGACACCGTTCATTTACAGTATATCAATCTAGCTTGGTAATGTTTGAAATATTAATTACGCAATGGCCTCAGCTCATTACCAGGGATGCGCTTAGCAGGATGCATGCCTGTTTACAGGTAGCCGAACCGCTGTGCAGAACAAATAATCAGCGCTTTCTCCCTTAGGGTATGTCTGTGCAGAACTACTCAAACTAGCTTTAATTGAGCCAGCTTGGGTGCTGTACTGGGTCTGCACTTCAGCCACGATAACGAGCTTTGGGGAGACGCGAGATGTATTAGGATCCACTGGGGATCTGGTACAGCCCCACTTAGGGCTGCGCAGGCAGAGCCGGGCTGCACCACACTGCGGTTTTAGTTTAGCTTTATTCACATCTGTCCGAACCTGCCTACGCTCCGTGCCCACGTGGGTAAGCGCAGAGATGCTGTTAATAACCCCTCTACCCTGCTATGAGGCGGAGAAGCATCTCCTGTCCCCCCACCCTGCCGGCTGGGACACAGGAGGGTGCTGTGGGCATCGGTGCCGGGTCAGGGTGGGCTGACTGGTGGGTGGTTGCCCACATTTCCAGCAGCTGAGCCACTCTGTGACTAGCGGCACGCTGCAATCCAGCTCACCCGCCCAGCCCACAGTCCCTGCACGGCCACCCTGCCTTCTCTCTTGCCTCACTCCTTTACGGCAAGGCTGGAGCACGTAAAACATAGGAGAGGAAGAGCACAGAGGGCTGTTCTCCACCTAAAAAAGGCAGAGCAGCACGAACTGGCCCTTCCTGGAGGCAACCAACGACGAGGCAGCGCTTCGCCCCCACCCCACTTCTTGCTGAGGCCTGTGGCTATTATCACATAAATGAGAAAAGAGGGGATTCGCACACGCCAGGGCTCACAGTACAGCCCGTGTGGCAGCGCACAAGGCTGCTTCTCTCTCGTGCACCCTCTTGACTGCCCCTAGCCATGCCCCAGCAGACCCTTCCTTGGTTTTGCCTTTTGGGAAGGAGGGTGTTGGGTTTTGGGGGGAGAAGAGGAGCCAGAGAGACGAGTCCCATTCTGCTCTACCAACAGCACTGCAGCTCTGCCCAAACGCACCATGAAACACCGGCGTGGCGAGACGTGGGATTCAGCCCCTCCTGCGCCCACATCTTTCCCTGAGGAGGCAGAATTGAGGAGCCAGTCAATGAATACACGCAAAGATGAACACACATGCACTAAAAGCTGTCATTTAAATGTCTGGAAAATAGCCTAATTTCTGCATACGCTGGCTGCCTATTGCCGAGATGCTGGAGGAAGATGGGCCAGTGATTGACAAAGTGAGACATTAACTCCATCAAGCAGATGGAGAATGGCATAATTATGAAAATAATAACAGTGATTGGCCAAGATACGACAAAAAACACCCTGTAGGAATTATTTACATTTAGGGTTGTTGAGGCCTAATTTATTCTAGTGTTTGAACAGCAAGAGAAAACACAGAAATCACGGCTCCTAAAACACTCTGTGTCAATGCTCATAATAGGTAGTATAGCCCAGAAAAACGGCTACCAGCTAAAGTGGTTTAATTGCATCTCCTGATGAATGAAATTAACCTTTATTTGGGGCTGATGCGCACATGTCATCCAACAGCATTTCTCGAAAGGCTCACGCTTGCTTCCATCGCACTTGATGGCTTCAAAGAGTTCACTGTGGTCTGGAGCGAGCCGGGCTGGGATGCACCGGGATGCCAGATAAGAGGAATTAAGCTGTACCCGGAGGACCAGCTCTGGAACAATTAAAGTCCCTCATCAAGAAACAATTTGCAGGGAGATGAGGAAAGACCGATAAAGGCGTTGGTTTTGAACAAAAAGATAACACACGCTGCAATCCTGTTTATGCCCCCATGTTTCAAGAGGGACAAATCTGGCCACGTATTCAGGGTGGCCGGCCAGGAGAGCGGTGACCTTCCTAAATAAAACACTCTCATCTAGGAATTGAAATATGACTGTGAAGATTGTCACACTGCCAGGAACACTTACATTTTTCATACTTAACCCTAAATCTTTTCACCTCTCTGAAGTTTTTCATCAATTTCCCTGCCACATCTGCTATTTGTCAAAGCTAGTTGGCCCCATCTCGCCCTGCGTTCACGCTCCTGGAGGCAGCGGCGTTACCCGGGGAGGGTGGGATCAGCTCTGTACGCGCAGACCTGCCCTCTCCCCTCGCTAATTACTGGCCCATCCTCCCAGCCCCATCGCCTGGGTGAAGGATGTTTCGGGATTTAATCCCACTTTATTACCCGCAGGACCCCTGCCTTGTTTGCAGCACAGGACAGACACTGCTCAGGGAACAGGACAGCTATTCGGTGCTTAACTTCATTCTCATTCAATGGGGAAACCTCTGCCTTATTTACTGCACCCCTCCAGCCCCCAAGCTTGATTATTCCTGGTCTTACCAGGGGTGTTCATCATTCTGCCTCACAAACGCTAATCAGCCACTCTCCGTCTCTTCCCAGGAGAAGGCAGAAAACTGCTCCTGCCCTTGTTGCAAGTGGGGAAGCCAAGGCAGAGGGACACCCACGACGCCCGGAGGAAACCAACTGCAGAGCCAGAAATCAAGGCTACAAGGATGGTCCTCACCTCCCTGGCTGTGCTCCACCAGCGGCAGCCTGTTCCCCAGGGAGGTGACCACCACTTTGGGTACCAAGTGTGCCCTCAGCATGAGGGAGGGCCACACAGCTTCACCAGTGATGGACCCGGCATCACCTGCCCTATTTTTCTATACCGTCTCCCTACCAATACTGATTGCTCATGAAGCAATTCCTTTGCTTGTCAATCTCGATTCCCTTCCATGGCACCACCGCTCTTACACTCTGGGCAGTGTCATGGGAAGGAACAGCGCAGAGTCAGTGACTACAGGATAAAGTGAATAAGCTAAAATGCAGCATTTCTGGATTTCCAGCCTCCTCCCAGCCTCACCTGCCACCACTCCTCAGCCAAGACAGGCTTCATTTCCACCTACTGCCAGGAACCAAAGTCCCATACTAAAAAAGAACATGAAATCCAAGAAGCAGTCATCTACATACGCTCCAGCAACCCCACACCTTTCTGCTCAGAGCAGCTCTTGAGTAAGTGCCTCCAGCCCCATCCCGCACCCCAGGCATCACGTCCAGCCCCCGCGCTGCCTCCAGCCCCCGCCGCAGCCCCCACCTCTCCGGGGCTCTCCTCCTCCAAGGCTGGCTGCGAAGCAGGTACCACAGCATCCTGGTTTCGGCTGGGAGGGAGTTAACTTTCTTNTGTCCTGGTTTCAGCTGGGAGGGAGTTAACTTTCTTGCTAGCAGCTGGTGTGGTGCTACATTTTGGATTTGGGATGAGAAATAGTGCCAGGGGCACTAATGTTTTTGGCTGTTACTTGGCTGTCAAGAACTTTTCTGCTCCTCACAGCGCGAGCAGGCTGGGAGTGTGTGAGAAGCTGAGAGGGGACACAGCCGGGACAGCTGACCCCGACGGACCAAAGGGATATTCCATACCATGGGACGTCGTGCTCAGCATATAAAACTGGGGGAAGAAGAAAGAAGTGGGGAGGACATTCGGTGTGACGGCGTTTCTCTTCCCAAGTCTCTGTTACGCCTGATGCAGTCCAGCTGTCCTGGGGATGGCTGAACATCCGCTCGCCCATGGAAGTGGTGAATGAATTCCTTGCTTTGCTTTGTTTGCATGCGCAGCTTTTGTTTTACTTATTCAGCTGTCTTTATCTCAACCCATGAGTTTTTTCTCACTTTTACACCTCCAATTCTCTCTATCTCAGCTGGGGTGAGTGAACGAGCAGCTGCGTGGTCCTGGTTGTCAGCTGGGATTAACCATAACAGAGAGGAACTCTAAATTCAATGTTTCGGGTCTTTCTGATGCATCAGCCTCAAGTTTAGCCATGGCTGCAAAACTTTCTGAAGCCGAGTGGATCCCGCCATGAGCTGCCTGCTGCCGGGGCCCGGGAGGCAGCATCCCTGCTCGGCCGTGTACAGCTCACACAGCTGCAGGGTGTGGAAGGGGGAGAAGGGCAGGAAAAGTTAAAAGAAAAAGCGAAAAACACTGCTATCGAACGGTCTTTTATAAGCCCTCCACCATGCACAGACACAAGCCTTGATAACCTAACTGAAGCCCTGCTGTAGAAGAAACCCGCCGCAGGCTAACACGGAGCCCCGGCGTAGGCTGTTGCACCTGAACAGAAATGAGCAGCGACCACAGTATTTATGCATCAATCACGTAACGCGACAGCACCCGGGGCTTCGTCCAACTCCAGATTCTGCCACCCAAATGGTTTTGAGCCAGTTCCAATAGAGGTGAGAAACTCCAGCAAGGTTACCTCTTCAAGACTCATCATGGTGCCCGCAAAAAACACAGTGCCTTTGCTGGCCCCATACCTGCTCGGGGAACGAGGAGAGAGCTGCAGCCATCCGTGGCTGTCAGTCTGCTGCCTTTCAGTAGCCCAGAATTCACTCAATACACAATTAAAGAAGAAATGTTCAGTTTTGTCTGAATTTTTCGCCAGCTAGGTTGTTGTGTTTTGCTCCATTTTGTTTAAGGCAGGGGAAAAAAAAAAAGTATTAATTACATGCTGCCAAGATCTTCGGAGAAAAATTCAATATTATCTTTTACCGCGAATAAGAAATGAATCAAGGCTCCATTCCAAATCCAGAAGCAGTCCCGACTTTGACGTGCCGAGGAAAATAATAACTTTCAGCACATACTAATTGTCTTGTTAACATGGATTATGCAGCCAGCCAAATAAATGTCATTCACACTTTTATGAGGAAGAGCATAAATCTAAAAATCGGAAATGCATAATATTTTCTAATATTTTCTTTTCTCCCCATTCTGCATTCATAGCCTAAATATATTTACATTTTTAATCCATGCAAACAAAGCAAGAGTCTGCTGGAGACTCTTGAAAGCTCCCAGGGGTCCCAAGCTCAAGGTGCTCAGATTTTTGAAATAACAAGCTTGGTTCCCATGCAGCCTTCAAACCAGTTTATACTTTCTTGGCACTGCAAAGCGGTTTTGAAATAAGGATAATTTACACTCAATTTAATTCACACTAAGTCCCCTTCACACTGCCGGCACAGTACAAACCAGCGCTGGGGCTAGCCTGTGTAGGGAAGGGAGCGTGCTGGATGCTCATTTCGTTCCTCTGCAGGGCAGGGATGGGTCCGGGCACCCAGGACCAAAGCCGAGCCCCCGGGGTGGTTCCCCCAGTTGAGATGACTGCCTGACCCCACCAGACTGGTACCTCCCTCGGTTGAACCCATCTCCCCCCCAGCATCACCACTTACATGCTCAATGGTAAATTTTCCTCTCTCAAAGCCCGTCATACCATCAGCCTTCACTTCACGCCAGGACAAGGGGAGGGGCAGAGGTGACATGACTCCTGAAGCCACCCAACAGCGCGGGCTCCTGCCCAGTGCACCAGACCCCCCTGGAAGGCAAAGCGGTCATCTAATGGAAGGGAGGAACGGCCATACGAGGCGATGTAGACTAACATAGGATTCTGATAAACTTCACTCATTAACGTTGCCCCTGTAGTTATTAAACATCAGCATTCATCTCTCGCCCATGGGTCAGGCACCGGAAAAGCAGCACCCACCGAGGGCACCTGCAGCGCAGCCTGGTTTCTGACCTCCCCAGAACAAACGGGATTTCTCAACAGGAACCGTTCCTTGGGCTTTCTGTTATTTTACGGCAGCCTGGCAAGCAGCACAGCTCTGGCACAAGGCTGGGCTAAAGCCTGTGGCGATGAGCCCTGGCTCCCTCTGCCAGCCTGTTCCCGCGCAGGATTATCCCTTCCCTGGCCCCAGCACTGCACAGCCGCCCCAGTGCTCATACGCGCTAATCCGGCTTCCCACTCGGATGTCTCCTCTAACACCGCTCCTTATCACCCTGGTCACTGGGATCACTTTAATCACCAGTATCCCCCTTTTTCTGCTCTCTTCTGCTCTGGGCTGGCCAGTGCCAGCAGCGACAGCACTACCAGTGGGATGGACCATATCCGCCACACTTCTCCTCTTCTCCATCTCAGCACCTGTCCCACTCTGTACCCACACCACTACCGCTAACCACGTCCAAGCCTGTCACACAAGACACTGTGTCTGACCCCAAGCTGCCGCTGAGCTGCGCATCCCAGTGCTGCTGTGTGCAGAGACGCTGCCTCTGCACTCAGATGATGCACAGCCTCAGCACGGCCCCGAGTCTGCATTATCGAGCACCAAAACCAGTGCCAAGGTGCCGTTCTCCTTCAGGGCGAGAAGCAAGCTGGCTCAGCGTGAACACGCGATGCTCTGCAGGCTGGAGAGGAACCCCCCAGGCCACAAGCACCCGATGCAGAACATCTGAAGACAGCCCTGCCTCTCTGCAGGGAAGAGGTTGAAGGATCAATTTTTGTGCAGCTCTGAAGTCCTGCTGCACTTCACAAAAGTAAAACCAAATCTGCTGTAAAAAAAAAAATCCCTCTTACTGACACTGTAGCACCACCCAGCTCAGGAGCAGAGCTAGCAGAGTGGGGAAACAACCTCGACAGAGCAATTCGAGCAAAGGCTTATGGACAGACACAATTAAAGTAAGCACTATAGTTTCAATTAACTGTTCTCCCCAGCAGCACAGGCTTGGAAAGGACTCTTAATAGATCTCTTCCACCGCAGTGCACAAACTCTATTGCCATTGCTTCACCGATTATTGAAAGTTAGCAGAGTGAGGCAGTTCTCTCACAACACCTTCAATAGTGATTTGAGGATCTGTCTCTTATTAGCCGGCCATTTCGTGTATGGAGAGGCTAAGCAGGGTACAGAGTGTAACCGTTTTTCAGGTAGTTTATGTGCTCAGGCTCCTTTTTGCTGCCTTCGGGGGATGCGTTTGCCCTGCCGCCGCTGCCGTACCCCACACACGGAGCAGCATCCCGGCCTCCGCCGAACGGCTGGACCACGCTGCCTCTGTCTTGATTAAATCACGGGAGCATACAGTTCTGCCGTTGCCTCGGGTTGATTGGGAGCAAGGCTCAGAATAATCTCTGATGGATTTTCTCTCTCGGACAGAGAGACATCCTGATGGTTTTAAGCTTTCTTTTTTAGCTTGCAAAACACTCCCCCAGGAGGGCAGGCTCCGGCCAGCCCCACCACGGGGCTTTGGCGTGTGACCTCCTAATAGGGCAGGGAGCGCAGAGCAGATTTATTTAGGCAGGTGTGAAGGTCAGCCACCTGCACCTCTGGACGTTTGGGAGCAATATTAAATTTAGCATCCACACTGCTGGTACGCAGAGGCTTTGGAAGAAATTCTGGCTTTAGCAGCCAGCAAAGCAAAGAGCATCAAGGAAAGCAGAGCTGTGTCTTCATTCTCCGTCTCAAAACACTCGGTAAGAAGCACAGGGTTGTTTTTAATAGAAATTATTAACCTTTCGAACAACTGACCTAGAGGTGTCAGAGATTCTCTAATTCTATAGTTTTGAAATCAATCCTGGCAGACTTTCTAAAAAACCCATTACAAAAATAGACAATACCACTCAAGTTTTTCATGAGAAGCGACAGCTACCAACAGCGTCTTCATTTTCTTTTCCTCTGGCTTCTCCTTGGCTACAAGAAAATGAAGTGTCCTGTGACTGAGGCTCAGAGACAAGAACCAGGAGGCTCAGAGACCATGTCTGGTCCTGGCACAAACTTTCTATGCCCTTGTGCCTCCACTTCTGTATTTGTAAAAAAGTGATGGAGATACCCACCAACTTTCTACAAAGGTACCACAGCGTCCTTGAACGGAAAGGATTACAGAACTGCAAGATATTAATTTTCTCCTAGAATTAGATACTCCCATTATTTCCTTCACGTCCCACTGAACATGGCCTTGTCCCTTCTCAATTTCTTCCTATGGATGTCCACTTTAATTTAGGTACCTGCCATGGTCCCCAAGGACCCCAAGCATGGGACAGCTTGAATATTCAACGCCCCAACCTCCTCCTTTCTTTTAGTGGAAAAACAAAGACCCCACATGCTTTAAGTTCCTGCATAGCCAGGAAAATTACCAAGTCCTACTTTCTTATGGAAAGCCCCCAAGCAGGTTTTTTTTTTACATCCCCCATATGTAAGTTTATGCTGCAGGTTTTCTCTCACCCATCCAGATATTTTTACACAGCTTTTCAGAAATCTGTTACCGTTTTAAGCTCTTTTCTGTCAAATTGCATTGAAATTGGTCAGTTCTTCAAAAGTTAACACAAATAGCCTAACAGGTGGGCTCACATGCATTTGGTATTCCCACAGCCCTCCTTCTCTCAGGTAAAGAAGCACACGAAACCCAACGAACGTACCTTCCTCCTGCCAGCCAGTCTGCCGAGGCTGGGACCGCTGGGACCAACAGCCCCTGAGCCAGCACAGGCTGCCCCGCACCACGGGGAAAGGTCCAGGAGGAGCTCAGAGCTGAAATCACCCCTCAGGTACTGTACCCCAAAATCAGAGGGAAGCACCAGAGGCAGACTGGGCTTTGAGATGTCAGCAGTGCTAAAAGAGAAGCAGCCATTCCAGTTTGGATCCTGGTACGGATCTACATTGGGTCTTGCACTCTCCGAATTTGGTGCCAATACCCTGGATCTGTCTGGCTGCTCCGACAGGGGCATCACGTCGGTACAATACAGGAGCGCTGGACATCACTGGCAGCTTCTGAGCAATTCTGCACACTTCGCCACATGCCTCAACTACAAGCTAGGTTGACTTTATTTTCAGACAGTCTGTGTCCCGCTGCTACTCCTGTCCCAGAGAAGCACTCCAGGATTTAAAGGTCTTTGATAGCAACCCCGACCCACGGGAGACCTGCAGCTTTGGTCTGTACATAGCAGAGGGCAGCAGACACTGAGCATCGTGCTATTTTGGGGTAGCTACCCCCAAAGCAGAACCCAGGGGAGGAACAGATCTCTGAGCATTAGGGAGCCGTGGTTGGGCACCTTCTGCCGACACCTCACATTCTTCCAGGTATCCAGGGGGGAAACAGAGCAAGAGAAAGTAAGTGTGTGTAGGAAGAGTGAAAAGTTTCTCTTTGGATTAAGGGAGGTGAAATTAAGGGCAATCAAATGTAGTCAAATCTCACCTCCCTTCTCCTACAAATATCCCAATATATATTCGCAAAATTGCTGAGGCATTGTTGATGAAACTTTAGTTTCTTTCCTCTGAAATACCCACCTCAGGTCAGGAGAAGTTCCTATACAAATCCCAATTTGAATTGTATAATTCAAGGTTTCCTGACGCTCCAAAAGGGTCAGCATTCCTCCGGGCTGCCTGCACCCCTCTGTTCCCCACCAACACCCCGCTCCCCCTCCTTCCCTCATTAAAAATCAAACTTGGTAATGGGTGTTCTCCCCCTCTTCGTCTGGATCTATATGTCATTTTTCTACAAGGCTTTTGAAATATTGGACAGCACAAGACAAGATCCTGTCTTCTTTTTTTCGAACTTGAAAGAACTCATTTCGCCTAGATGGCTGCAGTGAACACACTGCAATAACAAGAAGCTTTTCTAGAAGGGTAAATTACTTAGTGGTGGTACCAACTGGGAGCGATGCTGGTTTATAACATCAGATGTAATCTTTCAGCAACAGGGGGGAAAAAATGCTTTCAGAGAAATGCTTTTTGTCATTGGCCACTATGGTGGTGCATCCAATTACACTCCTTTCATTTCAGATCCAGGGGATACAGCTCAGAGGAGAAATCAACAGCCGCAATAAACATGTGTGGCAGGGCCCCAGCCAGCAGGAACAGGAGCTCGCGTGTGCCCTGCTCCGGGAGACAAGGCACAAAATCTGTCCTGTTTCTCCTCAGCTCCTTTTGGGCTCCTTGGAGAAATCTCAAGGCTTTTGATCGCCCGAGGAGATGCCCACAAAGCGGGCAGGTTAAAGGGGGGGAGAAGCATCATGTCCTTCATTCAGAAAACTGAGTCAGCACATCAAATCCTGTCTGGAGCCAATGGAAATCTGAGCCAAAGTCTCCAAGTCTGTTCTGAATCTTACTAGTGTGTTGGCCTTTGAAATCTTTCTTTAAAATAAATCTTAAACTCAATAGAGGGTCCCTCTGGCAAGAAGCTGGTGCAGCACACAGAGGCTGGGCGCACCCTGGACATCCTCCTGAGACCCGCCATCTCCATCACGAACTACCTCATTGATTATTCCTCCTCTTCCTACTCCATTGCTCTCCCATCTGCCAATATTATCTGTTATCTTTTCTAACTGTCATTCTCATTGATTTTTCCAGACTTCTTCCCCTGCTCCAGCTTTGCTATCAGCGTGTAGGAAGTGAGTTTGTCAGGGGCAAGTTTCCCTTACGTGGCCACGGGGCCGCTGCTGTCGCACACGGCGAGGTGGCCAGCAAGGACCAGCCACTGCCCATCCCTGGGGCACGGGTCACTCTGTGCACACAGCTGACATCAACCTGGTGATATCATCTGCAATAGCTTCGTGTCAGTTGGCAAACGCAGACTCCGCTACCTTCATTAGCAGATATAACCCTCTCTTGGGAAGCAGCACCGTATCTGCTGCAGCAGAGACCTTCCCGCTCACGCCACGTCGGTGGGTCTCTGACTTGTGCAAACCAGATCTGAAACAGTGCTGTGCGGTCCCACAGCCCAAAAAGGCATGTGTGCTCTGGGGGACACCCTCATGTGTAACTTATAAATAGCAGAGGGAGCTATGGGGAGCCTCCTGCCGCCCGCCTGCGCCGTCAGCACACCCTCACGCCTCGAGAGCACCCGGGGAGTCCGAGATGGAGGTTTGGATTTTGAATCCGCTCCTGATTTAGGAAGCGCTTGCTTCTGTAGGTACATAATGGAGCAATTTGTGGGGGAAATGGTTGCATAATATTCATTTCTTTCTTTTCTGCCAATTATTATGATACATTTGCAAAAACATTTTTCCAATATTCAGCGAGCTTAACAGGTGACTGAATAATATACACCAACTACATCATTTGCAATATTTTCCTGTCAGTCATCAACTAATGTATTCAGAGATGAATTCCTTTTCTCCTAGGCCAGCTCTAAGTCAAATTTAGTGATTGAAAACAACATTAGCCTTATTGACTCCTTTATCAGAATCCTATTTGTTGGTGGGCAGAGATATTCCAGATTTTCACGGATAATAAGACTGATCATACTTTAAAATCACAAGAATCAAGGGGAGAGCAGGGCAGGGGCAGAGGCGGCAATTTCCACGGCCAGATGGGGCAGCAATAAAGTCCAAGCCCTTTCCCCCTGCAGCTGAATTTAGGTCTGGGTTTGAACTTTGCCACTAACACACAGAAGTTTGGCTCTGAGAACAGCTCTCGTTCTCTCCCACCATGGCCTCCAAATACCCAGTTGTGCCTTCAGACCACAAAGCAAATCCCTGTTAAAATCCTTTTCTTAGCTATTGCACACCGATTTCCTGATTCTGCATTTGCAGGATGTTCCTTGTGTTTAAAGTCACACCAATACCTAAATAAATACCTACAAAACCCCAGCAGTTTGTATTCCCAGACTGGCACTGGGGGGTCATCGACCCCTTCCCTGGCTGCCCCGGGCACCGCCGGAGGGTGCAGACACTCAGCAAACACACGTCGGGAAGACGGGAACTCAGGTCTCCTCAGTCACGACTACCAGCCCTACCCACCAGCCCACGCACCATCCTACTTTTCTCCTTGATAAGCAGGACTGTCCAGCGCTGCACTCTGAAGAGCGATACCTGCCTGCCCAGTAGTCAAAGCAGAGGTTTTGCTGGGTAAGTCACAGCCAGAGCACAGTTATCTGCCCTCAGCACCTGTAATCTTCTGTTCCCCGCGCGCTGCGCCCTTCCTTGGCAGTGCAGATGCGAATCAATCTCCATACAGCTCTGAAGAACAGAAACAAATCATTTACATTTGGTTCCTAACCAGTAGCATTTTCATTTAATTTCCTAGCTTCTTTTTGTAATCACCCTCTACACAATTTCAATCAAATCACATCCGTCAATCTGCCCAGCCCAAAGCCTAACGATGGTAACACTCTCATGCGTGTTCCCAAACGCAGTATGTAATTGCAAATTGCAGCAGGCATCAGTTATCTGACCCATGCTCACTCTTCGTCGATAACCCTCTGATCCAGAGATGACTTGCTGTATGAATTTATCTCTGGGAGAAGCTCTCTGGTGTAGGTAAAGCTGTCACGTAAATTCTCACATGAAAGTCAACCGTAAAAGGAGAGAACTCTCCACTTTTAAATATGGGGACCTCGTGACAGAAATCAATCTCCAATTGCACCTCTGTTTCCCCTTGCACACCTGGCTCGGCGCTACCTCTTCTCTCCAGAACCACGTGCATTTTACATTGTCATAGACAACTTGGTAGACACACATCCTTGTGAAGACCCAAGCTGGTCACTTTTACCCCAGAGTTCTCTGGGTAGTTCCAGGTGTCAGGACAACCTCTGCTTTGTCTCCTGCAGGATCCCGCAGTGCCTGAGCTATCTCAGGGCTTCTGCTTTAATCTAAACACACGCTTTATGCGGCAGACGCACAGCCTCTGCTAGCGGGTCTGTGAGCTCTCCAAGGAGGTACTTTGTGCTCTCAATGTTTGTGCAATGTTCAAGACAGTGAAGAAAAACTCCTATCAGTATCGTTTAGACTAGTCAAACCAGAAGAAGTCTCATCTGGGATGTGTTCCCTGGGAGAAATGGGATCCACAGGGTCTGATTCATACCTGAGTCTCAGCTAGCTGCGCAACTTCATGGAAACCACCTTCACCCAGCACATGCCTGAGGAGACGTGTGCCCACCACAGCCAAGGGTGGATCTGCCCCCTAGTAGGAACAGAGACTAAGCTGCACTTGAAGCTTCTCTGACACTTTTTTCCACCCTAGTTATGTGCAACTAGGACTGCTGGGGAAAGGAACGGAACAAATTAATGGCCACATACCAGACGTACACGCACACTTGCCTTCCATACCATGACAATCACACCTCCTCTGGGTGAACTGTACCACCTGAAGTACACTGAAAGAGGTTCAAGCAGTGCCATCTTTCAGCACGGCCACTAGAATCCCGCCCAGAGGATCACTACTCTGCTCTGCCTTTCCACTGACCCTGCAGGCTTTGACAAGCGCTGTATGCAGAGGTGTAAAGCAAACTGACCTGTACAGCAATGGATCCCTCTTCTTCCAAGGCTGCAAGTCACCCCCAAAGCTGTCCTATGAGGAATGGCCACAGCACGTGATGGCCAGACCCCACCATGTACGGACCCAACCCACCCACGCAGGTGACCAACCTGCGTCCCCTGGGCTCCTCAAGGGTCTCCGGCATGGGGCTGAACCTCCTGTCGTGGCTTTGCATCTCTGAGAAACACCTGCCATGGCTTGGCAGTGCAGGAAAGCTCGTCACCGCTCTGCTGAAAACAGCGCTTCTCAAAATCAACCCAGCATTTGGAGAGAAATCAACTCACTTAGCAATTTTAACAGCTTCAGGTCTTGGCTGTGCCTGGACCCAGCACCGTCCCTCCTCCTCCCACCATCAGCAGGTTCAACACCGACATGGAGCAGGTCTGGCTCTGCAGCAGCACAGCAACCTGCTGCTAGCAACGGGGCGTTATGCTGCATACAAGTAATGAGAACACTGGGAATAGTGTGGAAGAGAAGAGATTATTAGATAATAAATTATCAATGCACCAAAAACTGCTCTGTACATATTTCTCCCCCCCTTACAGCTTCCCTAATGTCCTGGGCAAGTGACAATTACACAATTTAAGGAGGTTAAGTTTATTAAAATCCTTTTTTTATTACTTTTCTTTTAATATATGGTCGAGATAAAGCCTCTGATTAGAGGAAGGTCACAAAATAAAATATTTAATACTCATGGAAAGAGCAATTCATCCTCCCCTCTGCGTGCAGCCGCAGCAGCGAGGCAGGGGGTCCCGGTGACAGCTCGCTGCAGAGGCTGCTCCGCAGAGACCACGAGTGAGCCAGAAAGCACTGCCAGCAGCCAGGCCCTGCTCTTCCATGTTGGCTTTGCCACCTTATGGCAGCCCTTAAAAATAGTAAAATGGGCCACGTGTGCACCGAAAGAGACAGACCATCTCTAAAGAGGGCTTGCTAACACCTCCCTGACCTCAATACTGCTTAAAAAGAAATGAAAAATTACATTCAACAGTCTGGAGGCACGGTGCCCACTCCAGCTCCAAACATCCAGAGTAAGACCAAGGTTTTAAAACTCATTCTGTGCCCCGCAGTGCCCCAGCCCAGCATGTACTCACCCCCTGGTGAGACACCTCACTTCACTATACCTAAACTGCACAGCACAGACCCCTGAATTACGGGCTTTCTCTTGCCACAAGCTTACAGTCTATGCCAATGCAGTTGGGAACTATTCACACAGTGAAGTTCATTTATTTTTCTCCATTTCAAGCATTTAAGGCGTCTCAAGGTGTTACTCAACAGTGTATCACCCTATCAAAGGGCTCCTGAGACGCAGGGAAAAGTTTAGCTTGTAAATCCCAGCAGGAGCAGGTCAGGTCAGGTCACACCAAGGGGCCAGGGAACCATCTCACCTTTCTTTTCCACCAGGAAGCAAACAAAATCACTCATGTTCCATAAATGGTCCCAATGGACCTGAATTGCTAAAGGAGAAAGGGCCACTTGCCCACCCGGCACCCTCCATTCCTTGGGGCAGCCCCATCACTCCTCTTCACCAGCATCCACCCCCCTCCATCGCCTGCCCCCCTCTGCCCTCTCTCTTCTCACTCATCCGCAACCCTGACTCTAAATTAAATGCTCGTGACATACAGCCCGACCAAACGGAGAAGATGACTGGTGTTTATATAGAACATAAAGCACCGAAAGACATTACCTCTGGTTTAGATTGGGATCTAGTTAGGGATGAAGTACCACGGTGAACACGATGTGACAGGAGAGAACAGCAAAGGAGCAGCTGAGCCTCTAATTAGTTTTCTGCAAAACGTCAATAAAGTAATGACTAAAGGGAAGCCAAGTAAAGCACTTGGCCTTTTAAAAACCTTTGTCAAAGTCTTCACAAGAAACCATTAAGGGGAATAAGTAGAGATGAGGTGAGAGGCACAGCCCTGCCACCCATTAGGAAGGGACAGCCCCACTGGGCGGGACCGGCAGTGGTGACCACAGCACGGGACTGTCAGCACAGTGCTCCACCACCACCGCAGCTCCCAGAGCGTAACACCAGGGAGGCCAAATCCACAGGTGACGTGGAATTGCTAAGAGATTACAAAAGGCCAGAGGGTTTCAGAGGCACCCATTCAAGCTCAGCTGGGCACGTGGGATCACAAAATTCACTTTCACCAATATAAAATAATGCATACAGAGAGGCGTATTTTCCACTGGTTACACTCACTTACAGATTGGAAAAATATCCTCCTGTTCTTCAGGAAAACCACATCCCCTTCCTCACCCTCTGCTGCGTGGGTGCTACACAGCCTGTGTACAACTCCAGCCACAAGCACCAGCCAAATTTTGCAGGGACCACCATCGCAGCAAAACTGAAAAAGCCCCTTAGAGCCTTTCGTAGTGATCTTCAGCCCCTGGTACATACCTGCTGCGTGTTTAAAGCCCTATATATTGTCTGATTTTCCATGTAGAAGCTATTCCAAGCTTTGCTCATTGCTCACCTCTTTTAAGCAACGATGGCAAATGAGCAATAGATGAGCTGTATTTAGCTGTCAGACTCTGCACACAGCCCGGTATTTGGGAGAGGACCCTGGAAGTCACTGCCTTGCAGACACATCAGTCTGAGCTTCGCTAGAAATTCTCAGGTGGAACCGATTCTCCGCACATCTTGACACACGCTGACTCCCCTGGCTCTTGCAAGCCAGGTTTTCCTTGGACAGTGCAAAACCCGAGAGCTTCGCAGTGAAGATGGATGGTGAGTAATGCATACTTTTATGAGACGGAGTGTTCTTGCATGTCCAGAAGTAAGAGGCCAGTGCCCTACACAATGGCACTGTCAAGCCATCTGGATTAATTTAATAATAATGGTTTCCAAATGGCCCTGTGTGGCAGATAGCGACTCCTTCGTACATACTACTTACAGAGTGCTGTGAAGCGAAGAAAAAAAAGTATATGGATTGTTAACTACACTGCAGGTGAGAAATAATAGCCCCAAGCTCTCAAAGCCATGTACAAACATTGCCTAATTACTGCTTGTTAACACTCCTATGAGCCAGGTACATATTTCTATTGCTCAAAGCCATTAAAAAAAAAAAATAATCCATCCCAGGGGTCATTATAAGTTAGATCCAGACTCTTAGTCTCAAATCCAGGCAGACACTTATCTGTCTCATGTGCAGCATCCAACCCTTTCAAGCTCAGCAGGCACCCGGAGAGCAAGAAGCATGGCCGATGCTCCCCAGCCGGGCAAGTGATGCAGGGAGAGATGGAGTGACTTTGGGGGGCTTCCCCATTTCCAAACCAGGAGCCCTCCCTTGGCAGAGATGCCTCCTGCACCCATGGAAAGGGCTGTGGCTGCCCCTGCGCTGCTGGGAGCACTGGGCGAGCCACCAGCTGGAGAGAAAAGTGCTGCTGATTAACACCACAAATGGGTGAGATGAAATAAAGTTTCACTGTTAGGAATGGACCCTGCATGGCTCAGCTTGATAAAATTAGCAGACTGGAGATGGATGATGCTGCGAATCACTTCTGAGTTACAGACGGAACACAACGACAGAAATGAATAGAGTCCTCGTATTTGAAACACTGGGGCATACATTTTAATTTGGAAGGGTTGAAAGTAAAAAAGTCATCTCACTGCCACATTTCCAGGTCAGCATTTGACTTATTAACTTCTGCTTTGGGCACAGGTAAATGAACCAAGCATCTCCATGCAGCTGCCAAAGTTACATAGGGTATAATTTTTTAACAGGTTCATTAAGAATTACTCGTGTGTCTGGAAGGGGCATCAAAAAAAGTATTTTCACTTAATAATCAGGCTTAATCTCTTTAAGTTTTGTTGAAGTCACTTTCCCAGGGCCTTAGGCAAAAATCAATCTTAAAAGCGTTGTGAAGCTGTACCATGGCAGTTAGATAATTTATTATTCCATAACTGTGGGTCTTAATCTAATTAGAGATTTTATCTAGGATTTGCTTCAACATCTATTTGTTTTTCTATCTTTACTTGCAAACATTCACAAAAAAACAACATCGTAAGTGAGAGAGATGGGAGGTAAGCTGCGTTCTTCCTGCTGCGCTCCCGTATTTAACTCCACATTTAGTTATCAGAGACGAAGAAAGAATAGAAACAAGACCCAGACTAAGGGTCCTTTGCAGAACTTCAGAAACTATAGCAAAAACTTCCCGCACGCAGCCTAGAGGGAGAAACCAAAGAAAATGTGTCCAAACACAGCCTTCTCCTTCCCAAAGGACCCCACCGGCTCAGCCTTCTCTTTGCACATCTGCACGGTTTATATTACCATCAGGTAAACACATCGAGTTTGACAGGTCATTTGCCCTGGCCCGCGGCGTGGGGACAGTGCTCGCCCCCAGGACTGCAGAAATCAATCACCGGGCTGCCACGCACCACCCGGGGACTCGCACCGCTTGGAAACGGTACCTCGCTTCCTCCACACCCGGAGGGGGATCCTACACGCAAGACATGATTTATTTGTTTAAAATAACTAGAGGTACCCCTCAGAGCATGTCAGGAGCCTGAAATAAATACTTGAGATGCAATGAAGTGCAAATAGGAAAAAAAAGTAATTTCATGGCATATATTAACGTAAAAACATTGGGGCAGTGTGGAAATAATCTAAGCCCCTTTGCTCCATAGCGAGCCCAGAAATATTTATTGTCTTCTTCTGCAAGCAGAAATAATGGCTTGTTTTGGAAAGATTTTGCACAAATCTTTGGAACATCAGCCTTTTCTATGAAAAAGCCTAAGAGATTGAGTTGACAGTTTTGAAAAATAATAATTTAAGTTTTTCTGGTCTATGCTTTCTAAAATAGAAGTTCCTATATACTGAAAAAAAAACCCCCATGGAATGGTTTAGGTTGGAAGGGACCTTGAAGATCATCCAG
>RSEF01000020.1:3610161-3653801 GCA_003993805.1 Himantopus leucocephalus
AGAGGAACCCTTTGGGTTTGGCACCCAGATAGGGAAAAAGCTCCAGTACCACCAACACAGCTTGCACATTGTATTCATCTCACCAGCGCTCAAAAGCGCTGAACTTCCCCAAGGAAAGCATGCTCCACCATACATGAGGGGACACCGGGGCTCTGCACTGGACACATCACTGTGCCAATGGCGTGAAGATGGTGCAACCATCCCCAGCACCACCACAAAGGGATGCTACACAGCATGGGGAGGAGGAGAGATCACCTAAATCACTTCTCTTCCACCTGCGTGAATTAACAGTAAAACTCCTCAAAACACAGGGTATATCTTCAAAGCATTGGCCAGGAGGCACAAAGTCACTTGGTGGGAAATGTAGGCCAGCCCCCACATGAGACATACATTTTTCATTACCTTCCCCATTCTTGGTATTTCTAACCTTCAAACATATGTAAAGAGGGGTTTCCCCTNGCCCCCACATGAGACATACATTTTTCATTACCTTCCCCATTCTTGATATTTCTAACCTTCAAACATATGTAAAGAGAGGGTTCCCCTCTTCTCCTACCTGCTGCAGCTTGGCCCTGCTGAACACAGGAGCCGCTCAAGTTGAGCAGAGGAGGAGAGGAGTCACTGAGGAGTCCCTCGCTCCCTTAGAGGCCNTCTTCTCCTACCTGCTGCAGCTTGGCCCTGCTGAACACAGGAGCAGCTCAGGTTGAGCAGAGGAGGAGAGGAGTCACTGAGGAGGTCCCTCGCTCCCTTAGAGGCCAAGTCTGGCCCTCGAAAAAAAGTAAGAAGGAATCTGAGTCCTCCTTGAGATGAAAAAAAAAAACCCCAGAAATAAAACACCCCACAAAGCAACAAAGTGCTGTTTGGAAATGAACAAGTGAGCAACAAGAGGAGGAATTTATCTTAAAAGATGTTCTCTCATTTTAATCCATCAAACAGGGAACTCACCTTCTGCCCCAGCCTTGGAGACCACCTATCTTGGATGGACAAAGCAGAAAACATCAGTAAGTGGGTGTTCGCAACTGGTTGGTTTTTCATCTCAAGTATTTACCACCCCGTTCTGTGCAGATGAGAGGCGAGATGTAGAAAGCCTCAGGATAAAGAAATGAAAACAAGGAAACCTCCAGTTCTGTTGGAAGAACAGTGGAGTTCATTTTTTGATGAGGATTACACCAAAGGAAGCAGGGCAGCAAACTAATAAAGTTTATACCAGTCTCTTAGATATCGGAAGAATTTCACTTAACATACACTATTATCTCTGCTCAGTCTACATTTCACAGCTGCCAACACCTCGCATGCTCTAGCTGCGCTGTTTAACACTCACATCACTTGCTCAATTTTAGAGAGCATGGGCTGAAAATGCCACAATCCCTTTATGCAGCTGGAAGCCAGGGACCGGCGTTGCCTGTTGCGGACGCCTGTGGCAGCCCAGCACAGAGCAGAGCTCCAGGTCTCCATCTGCCTCCCCCAGAGGAGGTGAGGGTCAGGGCTCAACCTTTTCGTAGAGGCACCACCCTGCCACGTACCTTATAAACACCCATCGATCTCAAGACATGAGCCTCATCTATGACAAGTCTCACGCAGGCATCAAGTCCGTCTCATACAAGTGCCACCAAACAACAATTTATGGGCTCTTCCAGGCTGTGAAAGATCCATCCTGGGGACATATAGTTAAGAGCTGCTCCCCCTGCAGCTGTGGCCGAGGCCAGTTTCTAGAGAAAACATTAATTAAAGGAAGCACTGATCTTTCTGAAGCTTGCAGGATAAATTGTCTCCATTTCTGGGCAGGATAGCAAGATGTCCCTTGCACCCGAGTATCAAATAAAGGCTTTGATTGTGGCTCCCCTGAAGGGACCCCTCCCATTAACCAGCTGTACATCTGAACCACTGCTACATTTTGGTAACACCACTACAACAGCCCCCTTACTGCTGAACGCTCTGCATGCAGAGTCATTTCAGCAGCCCTCCCCAGAGCTCCAACTCCTAGACCCATTGCCCCACTTCCCCACATACACATGATGATGTGCACGAGCAGCATTTAGCTCCTTTGGCAGAAACAGAGGTCTGTTTGCCCCCCCATATGGGCCAAATAACCCCCACACGTGCCCAAGACAGCTGCAGCAGCATTTTGGTCTCCGCTCCGGGCCCTGTTCGCACAGCAATGGGAAGCACGGCGTAAGGCAGCTCTCCTGCAGAGCAGCGTAGGGAACAGACCTGGAACCTCTGCAGTGCATACAGGAAGAAGTTTCAGTCACTTCAGCTTGAGATCAAAGGCAAAAAGATAACATCTCCATGCCTTGCTGCCAGCTGGGGGCTGAAGCCCCAACTTTGATGCTGAAGGTCCCTCTGCATGAGAGTGCTGGGCTAAAACTGAGCTCCGGCTTCGTAACGCCCCGTGGTTGGGGGCAACCCAGGCACAACTCGTCCCCATCCCCTCCTGCTTCCCTCGCTGGCCACAGCTCACCCCTCCCTCGGGGCTGGACACCAGCACAAAGTGTCAGTGAGGTGGGATATTTGTTCTTTCATGGGTGGTGGGCTTTTTTTTAAAATCACAAAAAAAACCCAAACAAGCGGCAGGGAGTAGGTGATACAGAAGAGCTTAAATCAGTAAAATGCCAACAAATACTTCATATCAGCCAATATGAGGAATGACAACAGCCCTTTCCCAGATCCTGATGTCTTAGTCGCCAGCTGCTCTGCACCGGCAGCGTTCAGACTGGTCTCAGCATGCCCAGGAGCTGGTGTTTAGGCACCAAAGGAAATTTGCTGTGGCAAATCTGCAAGAAACCCAGGACTTGAAACCACGCCAGGGTCGCAACAGACACAGAAATAGCATCCGTAGAAGATAGGGAGCCAGAATACCAAGTGCCTGAGCACCCCGCTCAATGAAGCTTTCACCAGGCTACAGGGCATTATACAAGAAAAATATTACTCTTATTTGCTGTATAAACAGATTGCAGTTGTGTTCATTACACAGACTTGCATCGCTATTCAGCCGTAGCACATTAAATGCAAATAAAAGAGGAATAAGTTAAGTTGCAGTTAGCTGCACGGCACGTTGTGGGGAAGCTTGCGCTGATTAGGGGCTCGCAGAAGCATTTCCCAGGAAAGGAGCCAAAGCTCCCTAACAGCCCCCGCTGCAAATTGCTAACTGCTTCTGCAAAGCTCCCAAGGCTTTTCCCCTCTTTCCCTTTGTTTCTGGAACAGAGGTCATGTGAACAATTACCTCCCACATCGGCAGACATGCCACAGAGCCAGTGTTGTCCACTGTTGGGTGGGGTTTTTTCTTTTCCTTCTTTATGGCTGACAAACAAGAAACAGAGTATTAGCACTTGCCCTCTACAACATGCTGAACAAAGCTGGTTTGCAACATTTCCAGCAGCAGAAAAACACGAGTTTAGATACAATATCCTGAGAAGCTACCACAACGATGCTCAGAAGCATCAGAAGCATGAAGGTCCCTGGTGCAACAGACCCAGAGGAAGAGGGTCTGAGACACAGATGAGTATCTGCCACAAGGGCACAGAAGCTCCTAAACTGGTGTTGGGGCACCCATAGCAAGTGACTGGAACCCAGTGGTCCTCAGCTACTTTTAACAATAAGGCAAAGAGTTGGGCAGTTTGAAGCGCTTCTGGCCACTGCTGCTGTCCATACCAGGTCTTAAGGCTGGGAAATGTTTTTGGGTTGATAATGGTGGAGGTGGAAGCTGGACACCAAAGATATTAAGGGGCTGCTATAGAGAGCTTCACTGCCCATGTGGGAGAGCATCCTCCCATCCACGAGGCCCACCAGGCAGTGCAGGCTCTCATCATTTCCCTGTCCTCACCAGATAACACCCTCAGCTGGCTGAGCCTTTCCAGTTCAGCAGTATTTGAAAACAGAACAGAACGAGAGACTTGCGAATGCATCTGCATCTTTTCTCTGTATTTTGTGCTTGCGCTCTCTGTCCTGCGGTTATTTTTAATTATAATTCACTCCAAAAATAATTTCCGAGACATTTATCTGCCACACGCTGCCCTGATTACCCAGCCCGTGCTTTGTTGTGGAGCAGCGGCAGCTGGCCCCGCAGCCGACCTGTGCTGCTCTGCCCGGCTCCCTCTGCGGGGCCAGATACCCGCCACCCCCACGCCGATCCAGTTCCTTTTAAATACAATTATTCAAAGGAAACTTTGGCTTTGCAACGAATCTCACCGCGGCACAGAGGCAGTGAGAGGATCCGGCAACAGAAGCAGAGGGCGCACATCGTTCCTTCTTATTTCATTTGTAGTTCAAGGATGTGCATATTTGTCAGAAGGCTTTTCCCCCTGCCCGCTTCTCCTGCCAGCTCTTTTATCACCAGCCTATAGCCCCTCGCAGTGATGCCAAGCCCATCCAAGCAGGGAAACCATCCGCAAGGCCAGCGGTCTCGGAGCCTCCTGGCTTGTTCAAAGCCACACTGGCAGATGCCATCTCCCCACGTACCAAGGCAGACCCCACGCTTCATCATCACCCCCTCTCCTCCACAGCCCCGTGAAATGGGAAAAGCAAATCTCCCACAGTTTACCAATGGGCACCCAGCCCGGGAATGGCCCTGCTCACCCTCTCGCACAGGGACAGGGTGGCCGAGGCCCCCACTTGCCCCCCGCGGCTGGGTCGGCTCCGAGAGCAATGAGAGAACTCAGTTAAAAAAGTAGAAGTATTGGGATTTTTAGATTCAGGAGCACTCTCCACTTTTGGACTTCAGCTTCTCAGCTCTGAAAGAATAAGAATATTGCAGTGCTCCATAATTATTTTTTTATCTTAATTTTCCAGATTAATATAGAATCAGGGAGATTTGCTTTCAAATGCTAATTTTTTTTTTTTTTTTTTTTTTGGAAAGTGCAATCCTCTGAGCTGGCCGGCTCTGACTGTTTGAAGGCTTTGTTTTAAAATTAAACTTCCCTTCATATAGATTTCAACAGCTATAAAATTTCCATGGCTTAGGCGAGCCACGAGCAAAGATGACCCCAAAGAACTGTAGCCAACTAAGCCAGGTTTTGCTTTGTGCACCCAAAGAGGCAAGAAGCAGCCTGGAACTAAGCTCAGGAATGGAAGGCAGGACAGTGTGTCCGGCAGTGTTAAAAAATGCGAACGCACCAGGGAGGGCATCTCCTGCACAACTCATCTGCCTTCGAGCATCGGCTCAGCGAGAAGAGCTGCACGTAGCCGCGGCCAGCAGCCAAGTCAGCACACTGCAGCAGCCAAAAGCAAGTGAGCTGGGGCGAAAAAAAAAAAGTATTTGAGGAGTCTCAGGCATCCCAGCTAATTTTGCTATTTTACCCAATAGCAAGGGAATAACTTGGAAGGGCAACCAAGGTCCTTTCTACAGGGCAGCGCCCTCAGCACACAACTCACACATCCAACAATATTCTTAGTTTTACATTTTCCCTCGGGCCGCTGAAACCCTTGCAGGGGCACCTTTTGGTACTGTGGTACCATTCGCTCTACCCAAATAAAGATGGTGGAAAACTCAAATTGCACAAACTGCTATAGATGGAGGGTGGCCCATGGGTGGGAGCTGCGTCCTGGCTGTGGGGAACTGGGCTCAGCTGTTTGGTTTGCTACAGTCTGTGCAACCTTAACCAAACCACTTCATTTTTCTTTGTCCCCATACGCTGTCTGTAAAGTGCAGATAATTACACTTTCCTACCTACTATGGATTTTGTGAGCATGAAGGCACAAAACCAGCGAGGAAATCACATATTCGAGCACTCAGAGATGATCTCAGAGCCACAGACCCTACTAAATAGCTTCAAAAAGCCAAGCTGCGCTGAGACCTCTCTTCACAAGAGAGTGGGTTCAACAATGACCAACTCCAGCTCCCAGAAAAACATACAAAAATGCTGTGCCCTGCAATTAAAAAGTATTGATAGCAGTGGTCAGTGAGCTACCAAAAAAACCTCAGGGTGTTTAAAGTCATTTTAATATTGCTTATGCAAAGACATACAAATGGCTTAAAGAACAAGCTGTATAAAGCCAATAAACCAACACTTTTCCCCTTTTCTTGGTAAGTGCTTCTTTATAAAATTAGTTACACTCAAAAAGCCTCATCTCTTTGCTTGCCCTTTGCTTGTTCACTCCAGATACATTTTATTGCACGGTAAAGTGCAGCAAGTCCTTTTTTGCTAGCTTTGCAGTCAATGGACAACTAGAAATAAAAAAAATGACCTGTTTTATTTGTGTTTTTAACACTGCCCAGTAATTACAAGGAATTGGGTGGTATTGCAGGGAAATCCCACATTACATCTTTCTTTTACCCTAGGGACTGATGGCACACAGAGCCTTCTCCTTCCAAGGCCCCTCTGCAAGTGTGTCACCGAGCAGGCTGCAGCATGAATCCATCCCATCAGTAGGGGCAATAAAGCAGTGGCCTCTGTCTCCGTTTGCAGCGGGAAGAGCACCAGAGGGGTGTTTTGGGGTTAGCGTAGCATTGTGCACCCCCTCCTGCTGCCAGGCAGAGGAAGAGAAAGGCATTTATTACCTGCACGTGTCCCACAGGTAAAAGCAAACATAGATCCCGGCACTGCCAACTTGGCAGCATACACCAGCACCATATTGCCTGGAATGAGAAAGAAGAAATAATTTCTATTTTGAAAGCAATAAGCTCTCTGCTGCTGTTGGTTTATAGTAGTCCATTGTACAGAACACTTAATTATGAGTATGGGGCCAACATAAGCCAATTTACTTCCTTTTTTCCTACCTCCCGGTGGAGCTTTATGGGGAAGGCACATTTCCATAAAGAACCAAGTGCATTTTGGTGACACTTGCCCCACGACATGAAATAAGGCACATACGTACACACCTCCCCTCGCTTTATACAACCCTGCATGGAGCCCAAAGCCCACGCTACAGTCAATTCAGAGATCAAGGATCACTCCTAATGGAGACAACATAACAGAATTCATTTAATATTCTCCTTGGATTTGAAATAATAATATTGTCAACTAAATAAAAGGCAAGCATTCATTTGTATGTAAAACAGTTGGTTATATCAGGCCTATTTATGTCTGCTCTGCCTTCCAGCTACAAAGATTTATGACTGAACACCCAAGGGACCTTTATACATCTATCCAAATTCATGCATTTTTTTCATTAACCTGTGTACTGGCATCTTGTACAACATGGCATGAAACAATAATATAGATTATTTTTTTTTTCTTGATATTCAGGCAAAGGAAGAAAATATTCTTGCCAATTACAGCAATAATAACTAAACTCTCTGAGCTGGTTTGTCATATATAGATCTGCATTTATATGTCTGCATATGTGTATGTAAACACGTCACAATGCACACAGACACATGTTATTAACACATATTGTGCCTATACACACGCAGAGGGGGCTTCTTGTCCTCCNTTTTTTTTTTTTTTTTCCATCTCCCATTTCAATTCTCCCCCAGCCTTCCCACCTCTTGCAATGCCAGACTTGTTCTTCTTTCAGTATCTCCCTGGTGACAGGACAGAAACAGCTGCAATAAATTACTCAGTATGCTTTTTCCATTAAATATATTTTTAAAAGTCAAAGTTTGAAAGACAGAAGTGTATTTGTATAGAGTAAGAGCAACCACCTTTATAACCCCAGGAAAATTACTGCTGGATAAAAGAGGTGGAAGTGTGGAGGATATGGAACAAAACCCAGCTGGTGTTAAGACTAACAGTAACAAAAAGTTTCTTTGCTTGACCACTTGTTTGTTTCTTCTAAATCCCATCAGTTAGGCTGACTATATTACTTGCTCTGTTTATGTTTTTAGCCTGGCAAAGCTGTGCCACCGAAGAGATTTCACATCTGAAGTCCTCAGCAATGGGCTGTGCCCTGAGCCAGGGAACGGGCCCAAACCCCGTTTAGAATTTGGGGATCCCAGGTACTGCTCGGCCAGAGCATCACTAGTGCCTCTTGGGGCAGCAGAGGGGAAGGTGGAAAAACAGAGGACTCATCCAGCTCTGGGTGACGGGGGACAGCAGCGGAGCATGGCAGGAAAACCCCCACATGCCTTCCCCAAAACAAAGCACCCATCAGCATCAGAAGTCTGGGGTCCCTGCTGTGNAGTCCGGGGTCCCCGCTGTGCGCCACAGCTAACAGACCCACCAGGACACCCCCGCATCACTGCGACTCCACCTCTAGAAAATGCCACTCCTCCGGCAAAACTCTCATTTGGGGTGCCAGCAGAGCAGCCGTGATCACCACAGCGGAACATGCCTCCCTNCATGATCACCGCAGCAGAACATGCCTCCCCGAGCCCCAGGACTTCCCTGCTTCATCCTAAACCCACCCGTCGTGAGCCGCCACTGCTGCCCCAGCGATCCCCCTGCCTGCTGGCTCCCCACACAGACACTGCGGGGGCATTTCTGCCCCCTGTGTGGGATTATTTTGTCATGGAAAGAGAGCACACTGCCTTCTCCTGCAGGCTGCTGGGAGAACTGAGAATGGTGTTAAGGCAGGAAGGAACATACTGAATCAGGAGACAACCATAACTCAGATCCTATAGCCTACTGAATTGCATTAAATTTCAACTTTTCTACTTTAAAAAAAACCAACCAAACAAACACCAAACTCCAAGAGAGTTTCATTATTCTTTTTTTTTCCACTGGGAACTGCTAATGTTTGTTCTTTGAGGTTGAGTGGGGGAAGGTCTTTTTAGAACAGCAGAGCATCCAAGTAACAAGAATGTTTGTATCCCACCTGTCCTCAGACCTTGACTTTCATCTGCCAGACATGCACTGAGAGGGCTATTGCTGAAACAGCATTGCCCAATTACTGCCATCCAAACCAGTCCCTCTTCCTTTCCACCAGCAGCCAGAAGGCATTACACCTCGCTGAAGCACTGCACCTTGGCATTTAGGTGACTGGTTTCTTCCCCACCCTCTGCCTCCCGCCTCTTCCAAGACATAATTGAGCCCCTTAAGTAAGCAGTAAAACAAATACAGAAGCTGGGTGGAAAAGCTCAAGCATAAATCTTTGGGGTTTTATACTAGAGTTTATTCCCTTGCATCCTTGTATTTTTTACGTTTAATAACACATGCTGAGGCAGAGTAATCAATCTTAAGCAAAAAGACCAGACTTTCCAAGAGTAGCTGTGTCTGCATAGTACTTGCTCTCATGCCTGAAAATTTCTGAGTATCCTGAATTTTTTCTAGAAGTGGCTCCTTGGGGTACAATTTTCAGCTAGGCTTCGTCCCACGCTCCTGCCACACGGGTGCAAGCTAGCACTACAACATCTGTCCACAACCTGGTGCCTGCAGGGGAATAAAGATGAGAGCCAGCGCCTGGATTTGAGAGTATGACAGCCTCAGAAAATTAGGACAGGCTACTCAATTGCTCAGAAAAAAGGTCCTCCCAACCACATGGAATCTCCTAGGACCCTAGCTCCTATATGGCTATCTGAATTCGGCCTTGAGCTGCCATCCATGCCTTTGAGAAGTCTTCCTAGCATCCACAGCTGCCACCAGTTGCTAACAAGTGCTCAAGAGGATGGATCTTTTAATGTGTCCAAGCAGCTCTCACAGAGTCAGTCCCAGGTTAGAGAGCAGCACAGAGGCATCTCACCTTTATGCTGTCATCGGTCAACTCTCCTCTTCCTATGAAGACGGTTTTGGTCAAGACCTCATCCAACACACCACCTCAGGACATGGCACTGCCTTTTGAGAGATACTTGTGTATCTTGAGTGAATGAGACTATTGCCCAGAGGGTCTGGTACTAGATCTTTCCTTGAACTTCCTTGCTCTGCAGGCTGTCATAACTCTATACCCCACCCATCATGGAATATCATATTCTGTACACTAACTTTTGGAGACTGAATTGGACCTCCAGGGGAAACTTATCCTCAAATTTAAATATTGATTACACAGCAAGCCGGCACCTATGCCCATGCTTCCCTGGGCTGGGCTGGTTGATGTGGTTGACTCAGATTTCCTGCTCTGGAAAATACTACCTTGTCACTAGGACAGCTGTAAAAAGCTCAGAGTTGGAGTCCCTCCGACAGCCACTTACCCCGGCAGGGTGTCAAGCTATACAGTAGTCAAGGATGATAACACACCACCCCTGGAGGGAGCTTTGGTGTCCGTCTCCGGCCGGCTCCCTCTCTGCCCAGTCTCCCTACCCAGCACATAGGGCTGCAACTGGGGACCCTTTGCTTTTTTGGCCCTGCCTCTCTGGGCCCAAGACCACAGGCAAAAAGCCCCACATCATCTATATTTCCTGCACTTTGTCCAGTCACTTACTCAGATTGCAAGCTATTAAGATCAGAGGTGTTTCCTCTCTCTGTAGGCAGCCTGACACAAGGGACCCATCTCGTTTGCCACCCCAGGGTGGGCTTTTGCTGTGAGAGGCAATCACTCCCCGGTAGGCCACACTGAACAACATATTAACCACAGGAAGCATTCACTCCCATGAGATTTAATGAGTTGGGAATGCAGTTAACAGCTAGCAAACCATTTCTCACCAGGCATTCCTTGCAAAAAACAATGCCAAGGGTAGCACAATTTCCTACCCATTAAGAGAAGCAAGTACTGCCACCTAGAAGACACCGGTGGTGATGGGAAGGAGCCAGTACACAAGGCTCAGAGTGTCTGCATCCAACAAAACCCAAGGTTAGCGTTTTACAAGTTAAATTTGCAGCCTTCTCAGCTGCTCCTCATGTACAACATACCTCTGAGACTTGATAATAAATGCACTGCGCTGTTCTCTGGTGCAGCTTTGCAGGTACACTGAAAACAGTGATTTTCATGACTAAATGGATGGAAGAGTTGCAGAACATGATGTCAGCTTGCTAAGTGCCTCATCTCAGAGTTACACACACAATTATTCTCTACAAAAAAATCAAAGGCAATCCATCAATTACTGTCTTTTTACCCTACCTGCTTTTCTATTATTTTGTACTTTTAAAATATTGTATGTATTAACTACATAGAATTTACAGTGCACACATTGATTTTCCATTAATCTTGCTTTAGCTGAGGTGGTTTTTTTTTAAAAAAAAATCAAGCCACTTTTTTTCTGCCACAAGTCAAACACATGCAATTGTCAGCAGCGCAACTAAGCTCTTTGTAGACCACTTGCTGGCCACCAATGGCTAACAAAAACCTATAAGCAAAAGAGGTTTTTGATATTATGTGAGTCTATCCATAGAAAACGCTGCACAGATGCATTACAGAGCAGATTTTCAAGTGCAGACACATAAGCACTGTCATGTCCATATGCCCTTTCAAGGGCAAACACCACTTTGGGTGGGGGGCAAGAGTGAGCATCCAAAGCCAGGGATGCGCAAGGAAGGGCCTGGCTTTCTGCTGGGCTGTGGGAAGGGGTCTCTCCTTGCAATCCAGAGCCAGGCCGTTGCATGCGTGCTCATACGGAGGAAGACAGGTTCATCCAGCCCCGCGGGAACAGGCCACGGCCGTCCCTGACAGCCTCTGGCAGGGTGTGGGAACAGGCACCGGCGTCCCCACAGTGACACTCCACACACCCCCCACAATGCCACAGCCGTGTGTCTCCCCCCTCACCAACCGCTTTGAGGTCTCTAGACAAAAAGCTGTTAATGTAGGTTAATGCATAATTAAACACGTGATTTGCACACACAAGCAACTTGCTATATCTCCCACGAATACATAAATATTTTTAAATGGCCAGAGACAGCGGAGACAGGAAAGTAATGCGAAAACCTGCTGCTCTTGAAGCTTCCCACCAAAGTTAATGCTGCTGGATTCCCAGAGCCACCACACGGCTTGGGACACAGCTGTGCCACTATGGACAGGAGGTGCCACGTAGTCAAGGACACAATGCAGCAGCGACTGAGCTGGGAGCAGAGGCTTGGGCCAGGCTGCACACTCACCGCCCACCCAAGCACTACATGTACCGGCAAAGATAAACAGCAGGTCAGGCTGGAAAAGGATTACATCAGCCTCCATCAAATACTTTTTTTTTTAAAAATGGTGATTATTCTATCCTTTGGTTTCCTGGTGCCTGGTGTGCGATGTTCTTCCCCAGCCGGAGCATGGTGGCCCAGGGCATTGAGCACTTTGATGGTCCCTCACCACGTNGCATCGAGCACTTTGATGGTCCCTCACCACCTGGGAAAGCTCAACAGGGAGAGGGCTGAGGGGCACTGGAGCTTCCTCAGTGATACAGCAGTGACATTTGCTGAAGCCCGAGCAAGCCAGGGAGGCTGCCTGCAGGTGCCAGCCCTCCCTGCTCACACTGATAAGTCCAACAGCAGCAGGTACAATGATTATCCCGCCATGCAGAGGGCCGCAAGCACACCTTCATAATGGCACAGGTGAATGCTAAATGCTCTTTCTTACAGTCCTATTATTCCACACCATCATTAGGATGAATGGGGACTGGGAGGAAGTCAGGGAAGGTTGTGTCTTTTTGCTCCCCTGTGTGCTGAAGATTAATTTAGAACATATTAATTACATTTGCATATGCCTGAAAGCTAGCAGAGAAGTGAGCGAGTGTCCTGAAGGTAATTGAGTACTACAACAAGAAAGTTATTCTGGCAGATTTTTTCTTTGCAGGGTGTGGTAAGGTAGAAGACGGGAAGAGGCTGTCTTGAGCTCAGAGCATCTCCCCTGGACACTGCAGCTCCAGGAGCACTCCGGGCTTGTCCCTGTGGGATGCAGCTGCTCCAGCAAAGGGACCCATCCAACCCATGGCAGTAATCTGCCTCCTGAGGAGCTGGCGAGGGAATGCCTTCAAGGGTACTCAGAAGAAGGACATTCATCCTCAGGTGTCCTCTGTCAAAACACACATGCCCTTCTGTTTTAGTGGCCAGCCCAGCCTGAACCACAACACCTTCATACAACTGCTCTCCTTATTACATTCCTACTGCTCCCCCTCTCCTTCAAAGGATCCCGAGATCAAGAAAATCTGGTGAAAAACCTTCTCTAAACCCAGCTGAGACTATAGCTGGGACTAGGTCACATCTATGTCCCATTTCAAAGCAGTTTACCTTCCCAACCACCTCTACCTATTTTACCGCTCCCCCCCCCAACATAAACCCAGCCCTCAAACACTTCCCGTGGAGCAGAAACATATGACAGAAGACTAAACTACATTTTGCATCTGTTCCCACATCTTCAGCAGTCATCTCACAGGCCCAGTGCACCTCAAGGACCCCTTTAGCTGCTCTGCAGTGGGGGAGACCACACTGGCCTCAACCCTGTTGTGAAGTTGTACCCTTCTCCGAACAGCCCTCCTGCCAAGCAGGATCCAAAATGCTACTTCAGCGCCTCTCTGCCCTGGGTATACCCCTTAGTACTTCTCTTTAACTCTGCTGGGTGTTTCAAACACTCTGCAGCAAACAGCCAACACCTGCCATATACTCCAAGTAATAATATGTTGAAAAAGGATATCAAGTCTAGTTCCATTCTGGGAAGCCTTTTTTTTTTTTTAATAAGTGCAGGTTAAATTATAACTTCTATAGCAGCTATAATAAGGAACATAACACTTCTGCATTCTGGGAAGTCTGCTGCTCTTAACTGTTGAATAGCTGCTCGGATTGAGTAAGCGTCCCAGCCTGGCTCCGCACCCAAGAGCCTGACCCTGCAGCTCAGGGGGTCCGTTTGCCCAAGAGCAATTTCAGCCCCTGATCTCTGCAGAAGAGCCAGGAACACGCAGTGCAACCTCTTCTTCTTTAAAAGACATCTCTGCCATGGTAGATACACAACCCATAATATCTCATCACAGACGTCAAATGCTTAATTATATTAATAATTTAGCAGAATAAAGTTGGACTAGCTGAGCTCCGTCTAGCAGCATCTCTCACCCCTGTGTCAGAGGACTGTGTCCTGCCCAGTTTGCCCACACTGCTGCAGTAACTTGGCGAGCAAGCCTGGCATGTATTTTGCAAGAGCCATTGGTCTCTTTGGTTGAACTACTTTACCAAAATGTGCGTTCCCAGGCTGGAGAGGAACGAGCCAGCCGCTTGCAGGAGGTCAACACTTAAATTTCATTTTTTAACTCTGAAAATTAAGCTATTGTTAGTACAGACTAATGCTTTGACCACCTGGAAGAGATGACTGAAGGAGAGGTTTCCCCAGCTCCCTGCGGCAGAGGGGTTAGCTCCTGAAACACTGGCAGTGCTCCCTTCTGGTCCAGACTGTGGAGCACAACCTCCTGGGACACCCAGCACCTACCTTCAGAGAGCTTCGCTGGAAGGAAACAGAAACCAGAATGTGAAAACTAAGGACAGCTCATTTTTGTCATGAACAAACCGGTCAGAAAAAAAGTTTGGAAAAATCAAAGTCCCTGCTCTCACCTCCTCCAAAAAGCCAACAACCCCGCAGCTTGAGTCCTGTTAATTTTCAATTAAATGCCCCAAAACCCAGCTCTCCCATTAGGCCATTTAGTGGGGTGTCTGGAGCTGTTAATGAAGCCAACCCCCACTTTGTTATACTAAAACTTGCTCTGCAACAGGTAACCCAGCGCTGTATTAAGGCACAGCTATCAGACCACGCACCACGTGCCAGCCTGCACCAGCTCCCCCTCCTCCAAAATGAGCTCAGGCACCTGAGAAAGGGGCCTTTGCTTCACTGCACACTCTCCATAAGAAAGGTGGGAACCTGTGGTTTCGATAAGATTTTATGTAAATGTTCAAAATAGGGAATTTTTTTGAAGGAAATAAAAATTAACCCCTCCCTGCCCACCGGGCGAGGAGCCTGCTCTTCAGGCAGAACCAAGCTTGTGCTCAGTAGCTACTTCGTCCTTTCCCAAGCTGTTCTGGTTTGTTCCAAACTTCTCTTGAATTTTGTACAAAAGAAAAAGTGCAAACTCTCCCCCATTCTTTTGACCTACATTCATTTATCAAATTGCGACTAAAAATAGAGCAAACTATGCAGAAACGGTTTAAACTGTTCTTGCACTTTCTCTCTTTTACCATCTATTTTAAGGCTGCTCTAGCACTTTTCAAAGCTATGGGGAAAACAGATGAGGGCTATGGGGTGGATGGCTCACATCAGTGAGGCCACTGGTGGCCCAGACCACAGGTGCCCCTCCAGCTCAGATCCTGGTCCCCAGCAAGAAGTAGATCAACATGACTTCTGCTCATACCCCAGGGACAGGCTTGAGGGGAACGCCTGCAGCTTGGAAGTGCTCAGGTTTGGTTTAGATGGTGGCCCTGCTGCTCTCCAGACTCAGCTTGGGCAGAAAGAGTCCTCCACCCCTTGCCTACACCAGGGACAGGAGAAGTGCTCACTCATGGAGCAAGCATCCTTTCTCTCTTGCTGTCTCTTTCAGTGGCACGGGGCTTCCACAGCTAGCAGCGAGTGGTGGGAGGTGGGAATCTCTCAAGCCACAGGGCAAAGCAGCCCTCAGCCCCAACGACTTCCTAACATCTCCAGCCGCACCCTGGACACTTCACCCTTGAGCTCTTCGTGGTGGAACACCTTTTCCAGTGTAGAAAAAAGTTAACGCAAGCTTTTCCCCACACTTCGCAAATTTATGGATGAAGCCCTTAGGAGCATTTTTCGGGAGTTTAGACAAAGGAGGAAGTTTTTATGGTTCCTGCCCAGCTGTTGGAGGCCAACTGACAGCGCATTTGCGACCCATGAACAACTCAGCTTGCCAACCATTTTCTTACAGCAGAAACCTGCATTACGTCCACACAGAAAATAAGCACTCTTGGAAGAGCAGAGGCAGGAGAATGACCACCTGACCTTGCTCAGAGAAGCAAAACCAGCGAGTATTTGGCCATAAAGGCTAGAGAGAAGCTATTGAAAAAAAAGTAGGTTAAAACCAAGTACTCCACATGGAAAGAATTACAGACAGTTGCACTTCTGAGCAGAGCAGCTGCTGAGCTGAAGCAGAGGAGCTGTGGGTAGCCCATTATGGTGTCCCAGCTCCTCACACCCCTTACTTCAGCAGTTGGTGTTGCAGCTGGTGGCAGAGCCCCGGAGGAGGATCTCAGCCTGCAACAGGGCCTGGAGGAGCAATAAAGTCTGGAATGATCTTACACTTGTACTGCAGCAAAGCGCTTGGCACGCCTATTATTACAGCTGTGCAGCTGGGACTTCTAACCTTTTCCTTTGGTTTCAGCCACCTGGCCACTATTCCTGGCTCTTCATCTTCCTTGAAAGCTCTGGGCTGTTGCAGAGGGGCAGAGGGAATCTGCCAACCTGCCTCTCTTGCAGGAAGGGGGTTCGCCGTGCCGTTAAGCGCAGCCGCTTCAGCCAGTCTCAAGGCTGGTTACAAACCCTGGTCTGCACCTTGACGTGACTGCAAAAACCTCAGCAGGTTTCACCAAAAACCAACTCAGCACCCCAGTTAAGAACATCAGCATCTCACCTGAAGGTCTAAACGTGTGTTACAGCGTGGCATTAGCCTTATTGCGCACTCATCACCCCAGGTTTGATCACAAACACCCACAGCCCAGCCCTTCCCATCAAACCTTCATTTCCCTCCTCCTCTCCAGTCCCTCCCCAGACCAGCAGAGCTGTGTCCCAGCTCTCATAGGTGCCCATCCAGCATCGAAAGCAGCCACAGCACCAACAGCAGCCAGATTTGGCAACCAATCATTAGGCCAGCATGGGAGAGGGGACATTAAAGTGGATTTCAGGGCCAGCTCCAAGCTGATAAAAGCAGCTGTGGGTATCACTCAAGGCAACATGCACCTGAGACCGGACCCTGGAAGGACAACCATACATCGGACCAGGAGAGAAGCTCACGGAGGTGCGGCAGCCCCAGCGCCTGCCCAGGGTCCGTGCCCAGCCCTTGCTTTGCACTCACTCAACCGGACCATGATGTCTCCAAGCAGCCTGCTGGAACCCTCCTCCTTCAGGCCATGGCCCATCTCCACGGGATGCACGACCAGTGCTCCCAGTAACAGACGTTCCCCACAGCCCAAACCTCCCACGCTGGCCTGGGAGTGCAGCCAGTCACAGAAAGTAGCCACAGCACATGGGCAAACAGCAGGTTCAGTAAAGCACGGTCAGGTGAAACAGAGAGGGCTGGGGGGACTAAGTCAGAGCAGTCTCCCGTGTATTACTATAATGTTTATTTAAAGAAACCAACCCTTTCAGTTAGCAGCAGGCAGCGTCTCATTAAATGTGTTGGGTTACCAGGTGCATCAAGTACCTGCTGAAGTGTTGGCTTCTTGTCACCTTATTACAATCCTCCACCAGCTGCTTCCAGCTCTCCTTCCTTCCCTCTGTTCATCTTTATTTTTGCATTCCGTGCTTCCTCAGCTCTTTTCCCTTGTTGTACCCATCCCTCCATGCCCCCATCAGTAGCTGTGCTGCAGGATGAATCGCAGGCAGCCTCTGGTGCTTTAAACTCACCAGCAGCTGGAAGGAGAGAGTGAGATCTCACGCTGAACCCTTAAAATCAGCTCCTAAATCCTGCTGCAGCCTGGCACTGCCAACCCCTCAGCCTTCGGAGGGGGGAACAGCAGGAAGAAAATATGGGGGAAAAGCTGAGGAACAGCATTTCTTTACTCTGGGCAATTTCCACCTCTCACAGAGCAGTGTCTGCACGGCACAGCAAGTGTTGCTCACCTGGAAATGGTCTCGGGGCACCAGCAGCTGCCAGAGTTGTGGCAGGAGCACATGGACCTTGCAACAACCCCTTCCCCCTGCCCAGGGTCCACACCGACGCTTTCATTGCTGGGGGGCGGTTCCTCACCTGGCCAAGCAGCAGATGAGACAACTTCAGAGAGAAATGGCACTGCATGCTGATATCAGCTCTTCCGTTAATAAAAAGCATTAAATAAAAGTAAAATAAAACAAAACAAAGCTGACCTGCCTGGGGATAAAGTGCCAAGGAGCAGCAAGAGGGGGCTGCTCTACAAAGGAAGATGAGCCGAGGGGGACAGCAACCTCACCAACAAGGAGCTCAGTACCAGAGCAAGGAGAGCCAGTTTTGGGGCAGTGATTGTCACCACCACACAGGTCTGTAGGAATGAAGAAGGTCCAAAGGCAACCCTGAAGCCAGGACCAAAGGGCAAGGTACAGCACCAGCCTAGCCGAGGGAAGGAAGAGAGGCCAAGAGCCTGAGCTTAAACGCAGCCACTGGCTAAGGGCTGGAGGTGTGTGAGTGGGTGGGAAGAGGCCCCAGGTGAGGCTGGTCAGGGTGATTAGAGCCTGGAGATGCGTGCAGACCTCCAGGAGAGCTTAGCACTGATGCTGGGCTTCACTGCTGTCCTCCCAGACCAGCACCAGGCACTCGCCGTGCAGTGTGTAACCTCCCCTGTCCCGTCTTTGACCCTCTCCATAAAATATACGTAGAGGTGATGTTACAGAGGTCCCCCATAGCTATATAGACAAGATGGGGTTTTACACCTGTACCTTCTCCCAGGAGCCAGGGTACCGCAGCCACCGCTGTGGGAGCCTCCAGGAGACCATTAAGCTCCTTTTATACCTTGAGAGTTCATGTGCTCTGTCACTGTGGTTAATTACAACCTATGTGCCCTAATTACACCCCAAATTCCAGGTTTGGGACCTGGGTAATTATCAGTGTGTTCCCTGCATAAGGTGTCCCTGGAGTCCTGCCTAGACAGGAGCACATCGCTCTGCTGGTCCCCAGCTGCTGCTGTCACCCCAGAGCCACCAGTGTTTCCCAGTGAGGAGCCATGGACCAACGCTGCTGTTAAACGAGCGGAGGGCATGGTCCCCAGGCACCTTTTTAGTCCCTTTGCTGCCCTTGTGCATTGCTGGAGCAATGGCTCTCCCTGTCCATGCGTGGGCAGAAGTAAAGCCACTCTTCTCCCAAATCCAGATGTCCTCTCCCAGCCTAGAGAGGAGAGAGCACAGACCCACGGGTGCTGTGAGGGGGAGGAGGGGACCGGCAGAGCATCCCCAGGGCTGGCAGCTGCCTCAGCCCCCAGCAGAGGCTTCAGTGTCCCACTGGTGCCACTGGCCCAGCATGGGGGGAGCGGCGTGAGGAACCCCATCGTCCCCCCTTCACCACGGCCATCCATCCCGCTCCGCAGGGCTCTGCCAGCAGTGCCACACTTCTGAAACCTCACTCCTCTGGCCACCTCTCCTCCAGCGGGTTTGTATTCATGCTGATCATTCCCACTTGTGCCAAGCTTCGCTCCTTTACATTTCTGCTCTCCTTCACTTCCTGGGCGCCGTGAAACACATCCATAATAAGCAGCTGTTGTTTTTCAGGCTGCACATTTGAAATAAAAACAGTCCAAACTCTCCCTCCTCCTCTAACAGAAAATAAGTAAATAAAAGGAAATAAAACCCTCCAAGCATGGAACAAAATAGCTTTAATGGGAACGGCAGGTTTGAGGCAGACCCAGAGAAACCACCTCGGTTTCTCTGGGCTGGGAAAGGGGGTGGGAGGGGGATAGGGCTGGGGTCCCCACGCTTGCACCTACCACCCTCAAAATGATCCTGCAGCTTTTAATGACAGTATGAGAACACGAGGCTTTGCGTTTAGAGAATTCTTTCTTTTAAAACCCTTTGGGTGCTTTTAAGGGCTCTAATTCATTAACCTTTCCTTGGCTGAGACCAGCAAATGGATATCCAGAAATACAAAAAGCAATTAGACAAATTCATGGGGAAAAAAAAAAAGTCGTCCATCAGCATATCAACATTATTAAACACAGACTCTCAGGAAAGTGCCCGAGCTGCAGGTGGGGAGAGCAGCTGTGGGCTGGGGCAGTGCAGCCACTGTTTTCCTTGAATTCTACCTGTTCCCTTGGCCGCTTTTGGAGGCGAGGGTGCTGGGGTACCTCGACCTTTTCTCTCACAGGTAACCACCATCCCCAGATTAATCTCTTATTGATAGAAAAGCCCAGGGACGACTGACCTTTCAGAGCCCTCACTCTATATAGAAAATATTAAAATTTTCATATGGCCACAAGACAGCTCCCACCGAGAGGGAGACCTGCTGGAGAAGGTCACTTTTGGGGTGGCTGGTCCAGCTCCTGCATCAGCTCTGCAAAGCACAGCCTGCCCACAGGCATCACGTGTGGGCACGGTTGTTTTCTGTGCTCATTCAGACATAACTATGAGAGATATCTTCAGGCTGGGCCTCTGTCTTCCTCGGTACTGGAGAAATTCACATCCATAAGGACACAGCACCACACGAGTGGTTGCGAGCTTGAAAGGATAACGCAGGTAATGGTGCCAGCACTAATCCTACCTGAATGAGCTCTCTAATGCGCAGCACCTCTCCAAGGAGACACGCTAAAAAGCAATTTATTCATGGAAATGGGAACAAATGAGCAATGTTTAACATGAACACGAGCCCTCAGCCCTGACCCAGGGCATGAGACAGCACCAGGTTTGTATGAATTCTCTGTCTTTCTAGGAAAAAATAAACCACCTGCAAATGCACAGCCGGCTCTGCCTAAGTAAGTCAACCGTGATGGACCTGGGGCGTGGGAAGAGGAGGGGGAGTGAAAATTAGGGGGATTTCTAAGGTTCTTTATGAGCCTTTTCTAAAGCTTGTCTACATGTGATGATCTCCAGGGAGACTGAGTTATTATTAAACCAGAACATGGCCTCCTTCTTCCAGGATGCCCACACTGGTTTCAGCTGTTTTTGCAATACTGCATAAGCCCAGGCTCCGGATACCATTGCACATCGAGCAGGGGAAAAGTTCCCTAAGTCTGAAAATCCTACTGGGTCCCAGACAGGGACAAACTGGAAGAGCAAGTGAAAAGAAACACAAGCTAGAAGGAGGAACAGCTATCAGAAGTGTCTAACAAATAAAATAACTTACAGCAGCAGTGGGCTGCATTTTCTGGATTTAATGTGCCACGTACCTAAGCACTCTGCTGTGACACAGTCAAAGCAACGTGGAGGGTGTGAGTGTGGCAATCACAGAAACGGGAGCCATGAAAGCTCCATCTTGAGCCAGCGAGAGATGGAGATCCCAGCTAAGGGTTCTGGGCTGGCGCCTATAAAATTGGTCAACTCTCTTGCACGGTGGGCAGAGATTCCCGCCAGCCAGAGCTACCTGATCCAGCCTACCTGAGGAGGGGCTGGCTGGATCCTTCCTGAGACCTCCTTCACTCTACTTTTCTATACTCCTTATTTCATGTGCATTGCTCTGTAGTTTTCAGGTGGCAACACCAGACATTCATCTGTTTCATCCAGATCTTTACCCAGACGGTGAACAGACTAGCAGGCACTTATGGATGTGAGTGGAGGGAAACTCCATCACCGGCTACCCCTGGAAGCTGTTTTGGGAGTTGCTAAAAGCTGGTCAGATGGGGATCTCTGCCAAAGGTTTTCTGGACCAAACACAATGATTAATAGCCAGCTGGAAAAGAACTGACCAGGTGCTTCAGATGAGTTACATCCCTGTAATGCCTCGGGAAGCCCTATGTAATCATACCAGGGAAGCTGATGGCCACCAAGGCTGGGGCTGCAGGAGATGTCTTCTGATTCCACGTGAAAGGGACTAAAATTGGAGAAGTACAGAAGAACTGTGGGTTCATGGAGGAAAGGCTGTAAGGAAGGAGCTGCTCCCGACAGTACAGAGATGCAGAGTGGTGGGCACTGGTGGAGCGGTGGGAGTGGGGACAGATGCAATGATCTGAGTCTGTCCATGGGATACACGGCAGATGTATCCCCAGGAGCCACAGCCGGATGGAGGCTTCCCCCAGGACCTCTGCTCTGTGCCAGTTGCCCAGCCCTGCTGGAGCACAAGGAGGAGGGACATGTCTACCTTCTCCTCCTGGCTGCTGCCACCACCTGGGCAGGGGCTGCAGGGACCAAGAGGAGGAGGAGGAGGGCTGATTACAGTCCCAAACCAAGTTAGAGCGCACTAGAAAGGCATTTTCTGAAAATGTTTGTGTCATTATTTAGCAGACGCAGAAGAAATGCAATCAATCAAACTGAAAACTCAAAACACACTCTGATATTGAAATGAATTTTTTACAGTTGTCTCCAAAAGGCAGTCTGGGAAGGGGTACAGGGCATTGACAGCTTCTGCAGCCCTGTCCGCCCATCAGGCCCCATTCCCCCAGCACCAGTCCCGCTTTCCCCCTGCCAGGCTCAGGAAGGCAGGGACAGGGTCACATTCCTGCTCCAGCTTTGCTCAGAGCTCACTGTCAATGTTTCACATTGTGGCTCAGCTCTGCTGCATCTTCGTTATTGTTTTTCCCTCTCCCTTCCCCATTCCCCACTTTACATCTCCCCACTTCATATCATTCTTCCCCCTATTTCTTATAGAAAATTCATGAGTTTAATTTCCCTCAGATGCCCTCTTTGTATCACTTTGAAATTTCTTATTAGGCATTCGGCACCGTGTGTATCTCAGTGCTGCTCCGGAGCCGACCTCCCTTGGTGCTCTCAGCAGCTGCTCTGTCTAGATACCTTTTTCAGAGTCAAGGCACATGCACGTACTGGGTGGGCTGGTGTTCTGGCTGTTGATTTTTTTTTATCATAGTTTATGAAACATCTGCTGTTTATAAATTATTTCTTTTGAATGTCATAGTCTTTTCAGTTGCATGAGCCAACAAGCACCTCTGAGCAGCTGAGCAGTGTTGCTAGCACTTGGAATTGGCTTATATTGCAAACGCTGCACTTGGACAGCATGTGCAGACCCCTGTCCCCAAGCACACATGCATTCATGCACAAACACACCCCCACACCCCTTCTCTGTGCCATGGGAAACTCTTCAGAGTCACCTGCAATCCACAAGAAGCCCCAGAGACAATGACCACATGGGCACAAACTCCAGCCTCCAGCAATCCTGGCACCCAAGTCCAGCATAGGCATACACAGTGAGACAGTGCACAAACACACATATTTTGGGAACTCATCAAAACATAGCTAAGACCTTATCAGACAGACTTGTCCCGGAGGAATGATCCCCAAAGCAGATCCCCAAAAGCCTCTGTCATAAGTGCCCAGCCAAGAAACAAAAGCACCCGTACCCAGCCCGGCTCACGCTCCTCCGTGCAGGGCTGGAGACGCTCACAGGCTGTTGAGGAGCTGTGCCTGATACTGAAATCTGCCTCTGAAAAGTCAGGAAAGTGAGGACAGGAAAATAATAAGGAAAAGAACCAAAACAAATAACATGCATTTGAACATCAAAGTGCTCTCAGCCAGCTCTACCCCATTATTTATGCTTTACTCATGGGTTTAATTTTTCTGCTTTGCTTTTTGTTTATTTGTTGTTGTGATTTCCTTGAGAGAACGAGAGGAACAAGAGAACCCTCTGGGGGATCAGAAGATTTTCTTGTTCTGCTTAGTGAAAATTCTCAAATGATTGTAAAAACAAGGCAAAATCAATAGAGGATTATTATCTGCAGTGATTCAGCCACTCTCTGCCTGAGTGACGGTGGCAGCTTTGCTGGACTGTCCCCTCGATGTTGGCTCCTAGCTCAAGTACTAAAGTGGAGAGGAAAGAACTAGCACTCCTTTTTCACCAAGGAAGGCATATTTTAACCTGCTTTTAACTCTGGACACAACCAGGGGTATTTCAACCCTGGCTGAAAAAAACCCAAAATGTAGACCAGCTCCCTGCACATCAGTGCGGGTGAAGGATGTGAAAGGCAGCTGGAGCTTACACCGGCTGGTAAGCCCAGGGCATGAGGGTCCTGCATAGACGCAGCAATTTGGCTGCTTCTTTAAAAAGAGCCTCTAAGTCCCTTTGCAAAGCAGCTGGAATAGGGGAAGAGAATCCATCCCTGCACTTCCAAACATACCCAGTCACAGTCACGGTCACAAAAGGCTGCCCTGTGGGTGATTTCCTTTTTTTGTTTGCTTTTTTTTTTTTCTGGGGGAGGGTGTGTGTGTGACTGTTTTTGCCCTGTGAGCAAAGACCAAGGTGTCGACACACAACAGCTTCTCGGAGGCAGGAGCAGATTCTGCAAATGCAGGTGGATCCTTTAGAGGCAAGGACAAACTCAATTAGTTAAACACCCAGTGAAGAAGAAAATCACATTTACGCCCTAACCCTAAAACTCCTGGCAAGGAGCTCTCGTAGAACACCTTCTCTAGAGACACATCCCTTTTGCAGTGTAATACTGTCTCAGAAGCCAGTCAGGCAAGGCGAGCGCAAGAACAAAAATGGATTAGAGGCCTTTCGTGTAGGCAGGGGGGAGATGACGCACTGTAAGGGCCAGACCTCCCGGTCCTCGCTCTCGGGGGGCTGAGGGGAGGTTTGTGTCAGCAAGGACTCTTCAGAAAAGAAATGCATGCAAAAAAAAAAAACAAACCCAAAATAAGTCTCTTGAATGTCTTCAAAGAAAAGAGACTAAAGATATTTTACAAATAACACAATCAAACAATGAATGAGGAGCAGGAGAAGAGGCGATATAACAAATAATTAGGCAATTAGGCTAATCCTCAGGAAATTAGCTAATTCCCAGGTAGATAGCAGCTGGGGACTGATGAATTGTTGTGCCCCAGGAGGTACCATGCGGGAGACAAGACCTGCTTCAGATCTTCCACCACAGGCTGAAAATGAGCTGGGAAAAGTACATCCTGGGGGAGCTTCTCCTCGCCTCTTCCCTCAGGGACCTGTGTGGCCCCTGGGGTCCCGACAGGGCTCAGCCCTCCTGCGCCAGAGCGATGACGGAGGGGATGATGCTGCAGGAGGTCACCACATGCCTCCGGAGCTGACAGGAGCAGGAGCAGAGAGTAGGATGCGAACCGTCACCCAACTTAAGCGAATCCTCCGTGCAGCTGGGGTGAACTTAGCTTTAGTGGAGCTCAGTGGAAGTTATAGGACCAGAAAGCGTGTGCCCAGCAGGGATGAGGCAACGCTTCCCATAGTCTAACAGCCAGGAGAAACAGCAGGAGCACCATCTTGCCAACAGGCATTATTTTTATCTCCCTGAGATTAAGATGAAATGTTATTATCGTATTTATCTTGCATCAATGGAGATATATTGTGGACACAATAAAAGTGGAGTCTGGCATTCAGAAATGAATTCACCGCGTCAAATCTGTGTTGTTATTCTTTATCGACTTCTTGTATGACATGATTAAGTAACATTATTTTAGTCTTTTACCCTGAACACCCTCTCTGGGACGGATTCTTTGAGCTCTTGTGATTTCTTTCAGTTAATGTCTGAGGGTCAACACAAGCGCACAAGGAATAGGCTGCCCGAGTCATTGGGAAATCTGGCAGCTGGGTCTCTTTCTCCATTAGTCCAATCATGAACACACTGATTAAGGCCCCAGCCCACCCAGCTAGTCATTTTGGATAAACAAAGAGTCGGCCAAGCATCTAGAGCTGACAGTCATTCCTCTGCTCCCAGGTGGAGGTACCAAAGCACACGGGCAAACAGCAAAACGCATGCTACAAGCACCAGGGTGAGGTTTGCTCTCCCTTCAGGCAGCCAACAGCTGCTGGTTGATGTGGCTCCTCATTAAATTGCTCATTAATGTGCCAGGTCTGTGTGCTGCTCTGACTCCTGCTCACGCTGGGACCATAGCATCCCCCAGTTCCTGCTCTAGTGAGACCTCTTGACTCCGCACACCCGGACAGCAATTTTTAATCTTTTTTTTAACTTACCCCTCACTGTTTTTCCCAGCAGATGGAGTCCCCTGTAAGCAAAGTGAAGCTCCTGACAGTGGTTCTGCTTTGCTGTAGCTCTCAGCACACTCAGCTGCCTTCAGGCCAGAGCACAGGCTCAAAACCAGAGCCACGGTGATGGTTTGCTGCGACAGCAATGCCGGATGCCACTGTGCCACCACTGTGCCGGCAGACACAGCCAAAAGCTTTGCCGAGCCTGGCCGTGCGGCTGCAGGAGACAAAACCTCAGTGTGGCATTGCAAACCCATTCTCTGCAGGAGCTGCCAACAGTTCAGCTCCTCGCTAACACAGAGAAGGAAGGGCTAATGTTTCTTTGCTTCGTTGTGAGGCTGAGGATCAATTCTAACTCTGATATAAGCTACCAAAAAAGATGTAAATTGGCTGTTTGGAGGAGAGGAAGGGGTAAGGCCAAGGACACATTTGCTCATCACACCTTGCTTTGGGTGTATGATGCACGGCCATGGGCACAAGCATCCCAGAGCGACCTCTTGTGTGTGATACAACGATAACGGTTTGAAAGATAACAAACACATCTCTTCCAGGACGTGGGTTCCTACATATTTGATAGTGATGTTGTAACATTGATTGTTTTCCATTTTTCATAGCTTTTCCTTGCACAGCTGCCAAAAACCTGTCTTGGAAATCTCCAGACACTGTGTGTCGAGAAGCACAATAGAAATGTGTTTGAGCTAACACCTGACAAAGCAACCGATCCCATCAATGGGATGTAGTACGTCAATGGGGTAGGTCTTGTTGTATTTACATTCATTTGCATAAGGCTACCCAGAATGCCGAGCATGGGGTAGTGTTGCTGTTACCCCACAAACACACGAGCAGCCAGCTGGAAGCCGGCCAAACCCAGGTACCACACTATGGGTGGCCCGGGAGGTGCACGAGCATGGCTGCACAAACCATCTGCTCCAGATCAGCCAGAGGGAGGCCAAAAAAGCCTCCCTGTGCCTCCACTGCTGGGTCGTACACCCATGAAGACAGCTATGATTGCTGCAGATGAGTGAGGAGGCGACACAGGGAAGGTTTTCACAGACTCAGGCAGCTTTGCAAAGGAGCCAGGATGGAGGGATGCTGGGGTGGGAGAAGGATCTGGGATTTTGACGTGATCGCTGGTGCAAAAAGACCTGCTTAGGGGTGTAACTTTCACTGTAGGCAGCTCTTCCACTTTGCATTCAAATACAGAAATAATCTTTGCTGAGCTCTTCTGCCTCAAATCAAACCACATCCAGGCTTGCGACACAAGCAAGGCACTCCCCGGGCCTTCAGCTGGACCCTGGGACCCCCAAACTCACCTGTGTGCGGTCTCGGCTTGACAAGAGACAATACAGTGCTAGGAAGGGAAAATCAGCCTGTTCTTCAAATACGCAAAGACACCAAAACGCTCTCTCCAGCAGCAGTGCCACCAGCTGTACTACTTGGGGCCACTATAGGTGACGGTTTGAGTAAGAATTTATACATGTGTTTTACCTTGTTTCTATTGCTGCTGGCAGAAGCAGCCCCCAGCTGAGAGCTAAAACCTCACAGCAGAGAAAATTCAGGTTTTAGCTAAAGGTAAACTCACTTTGGTTGGAAATCCGTCCAGGCTGAAGTGTTTGGACCACCTACCTGAGGGGAAGCGAGGTCCATGCCGTGGGGAACACCTTGGGCTCCTGCATCAGTGTGGGGACAGCAAAGCCTCTCACTGGAGACTTGCCTTGGTGTCCTGGGTGGGCAGTGGAGGTGGGATGTCCCTCTCCAGGGCTAATTGGGGACCTCAGTGGCCGGAGTGACCCTGTCTTGCTCCCCACCTTACCCAGGCAGCGGAAAACCGGGCCTAACCTGTGCCTGGGTGCAGCAAGGATGCAGCTGGAGAATCAAGAAGCCAAACAGGTGGTTTGACAGTATGCTTTGTCTTGCCAAGATAAAAAAACAAAACAAAACAAAACAAAAAAACCAAACAACCCAAACACAGACACATACAAGAAAATTCAATAATGTTTTTTTTCTAAGGAATGCCAGTAGGCTTGCTTTTATTTGGTACTTTAGGCATTTACATATAAATTGCTCTATAATAGCTCTGCCCTCCTTCTCTTCAGCATTTGTTGTTAATGAGCTGTGCAAAAGGTCAGGGGGCTGAGCTGAATGCTGCTTCGAGGCTGCAGCGTGATCCTGTCCATGGAGCGGAGCGGAGCTGCGGGTCCCTCCTTTCCCCGCCGTGCTCCCTACAGGCTCGCCGGGCACCCAGGCTACCGGGCACCCAAAAAAGCAAAGTCACCTTAAAGATGCAAGATGAGTCCTGTCCCACCCGCAGTTCATTTTGCATCCCATTCCCAGCAAGATTTGGTCCCGTCATGTAGGTGACTGTGTTATAGCGGCATAGCTGGTGAAGGGGCTTGGGCTCTGCTGGCATGAGTGGCAAGGGCATTAACTCAGTTTTTAACAAGCGTCCTCCAGCTCAGCGCGGTCATTGCTGCCAGCCTGACGAACCCCATCCTGACAGCATCGTGGGGGCCAGCATCACCCTGAATGAAGACGTTTGCCCCAAGACGTCTCAGGGCACCCTGAGATTAAAGGGAAAGAGCTGCCAGCCGGGCTGCAGCGCTGGAGGATGCAGGAGGCAGCAAGAGGATGCTGACGGGTGGAGGACAGGCTGCTCACCCAGGCGGGAGGGCTGGGGGAACCCTGGGTGCCTCCAAGCAGAGCCTTGCCCCAGGTGGACCCCAAAGGTAGGAGGAGGGTGGCTGGCAGCCCCGGTGCTGGCAGGGAAGGCGGGAGGCAGCCCCGTCTGCCCCATGCCGAGCACCACAGCACTGACCTAATTTCTGCCATCTCCCCGGGATGCACTTGTCTCTGGGACCGGATAAGGCTCCCTTTGATCAAAGGAGACTTCTGCTAAAGTCAGCTTTTGTCCATAAAGAATTAAGGCAGCGGGCGCGGGAGGGAGGGGGGCCGCACCGCAATGGGAGAGGTGGGCGGGAACGGGCTGGTGAGAAATGCCATTAAGGGCGACAGGCTTTGAAGTGACAGAGCCGTAAGGCCCGTGACACTCCCCAAATGCAGAAATGCCTCCAACTACAAGGAAAAAAGAAATAAAAGGGGAAAAAAATAGCAGAGCAGCTTCATCCTGGAGTCTAAGCTAGAGACTGCCTTCGGGCGAGTGGGTGCATCTACAAGAGTGGAGTCCCCCCACTTTACCAGCATCTCCTCATCGAAGATGAGCTGGTGCCTGCAACACATGGAGCCCCTGTGCCTGTCCCCTCATCATCCAAAGGCGCATGGCAAACCTCCTCCTCTGCACCATTTCCATGTGCTTAAAAAAAGACAATAATTAGCTGGCGGACTGGAGAGGAGGGAAGGTGTTTAGGTTTGATGGCATGGGACAGGGCAAAGGTGTATTTAGGAAAAGGTTGTGTTGTTACCAGTAGCTCCAGGACCCTGTGCATTGGTGCTTGTCTCACCTTAGGTCTTGCAGATGACCTATAACTTAAAAAGAAGGCAAGAGATAGTGATAGGAAAACCCAAAGTTTTGGAATTACCCTAAAACTCCAGCCAATTCTACCTCTTTACTACCCAACCGCACCTGCATGCCTGACACAGCCAGCATGACTCCACCACTCATCCGTGAGTCCCTGCCCAGCCCAGGAAGGAACATAGAACACAAACCAACCCTCTGCCAAGGAAGAGAAAACAACCTCTCTGCCGTTGGATGAAGAGGTTTCTGGGAAACTCTTGCATGGACAAAGTCAGACAGTCCATATGCTTATCCGTGTCCCCTCGACACAAGGTGCTGCAATGCACTCACCAGATACATAATTGCAGAGTATTGAGAATTTTTGCAGAGAATAAGGAAAATTTTCTATATGTATTTATATATATACACACATACGCCTGCATTTGGTCAAAAACTCATACCCTGTTCATTTAGATGAGTAAGTCTGAAGACAAAACCCTTAATGGCAAAGCAGCAAAGGAGAGAGAACATCCTATATCCTCCACAGGGAACATTTGGACAAACAACAAAACTGAAAAAAGGCAGCATATGTCCTTTTCCCTCTGTTCTAAGCCTAACTTAAGCCCCTGGGGGGCTTTATGTAGGTGTTTCTGTAAAAACACATGCCAAAATGCTACTGGCCTCTGCTAGGGAGGTTGTCGGCAACACAGCCAACACTCCTTCCTCACACTGTGAAGGTTTGTAGCAGATGAGTGTGATGCTCTTTGAATCCCACGTTTAAGATCAGAACTATAAGAGTGAGCAGGACTGGAGCATATTTATCTACGGAAAAATTTGGTTGTCACCAAATGGGAAGATTTTTGCTTAGAGATATGCCCCTATGGCTAATCCAGAAAAACTATATTCTGAATTCTTCCATACCAGAATATCCAGACCAGCTTCAGTATTTAGTGGCAAGAAAAAGAAAAACTCAAACTAAAAAAGATGCTGGCATTATAATATCAAAAAGACAGTCACCGCCACACTGAACAGACTCAGCAAGGACGTTCAAAATTTTACTTATCTTTTAACAAGAAGATGGAATTAAAACTTATGCCCAAAANAAAAAAAAAAAAAAAAAGAAGGAATGGTTTCTTATGTTTTCAGAGGGAAGACGTACCACTGGGATAAATTTACAATAATAACTAGAAACTTCAACAGAGAGCTGAAAAAAGAAAAAAGGCAAGCAGGGAAAAGGCACGTGTCGGTGCTGAAGGCACATGCTTTTCAAGGCTCTGCCTCCCATTTCTGAGCGAGAGAAACCAGCCGGCGTGGTAAGGGAGAGAGACCTCATCCCTGTCCCCTGGCACAGTGCTGGCTGCACTCTTGCCCGAGGGTGCCGGGGGGGTTTGCCCAATTCCCGGGCTCTTCTTCCCACATGGACGTGCCATGCATGGAACTTCTTGCTCTTGACAGCTGCCTACAGCTATCCAAAGGGCAGATTCGACGATGATTCTTCACTGTAGTGGCAGACTGTAAATATCGATACATCAAATATAGTGTTGGGCTAGATACTAGGGAAAAAAGGTCCCCTGCGAGACTGGTGTAGCTTTGGGACAGGTCACCAGAGGTGGTGAAGTCTCCAGCCTTGGAGGTTCCCAAGATGTGGCCACACTCTGTGGCCACATCTGACCAGATCTAGTGGTGATGGCAGTCCTTCGAGCAGGAGATTGGGCTAGAGACTTCCAGGTGGTGCTTTATAGAATCACAGAATAGAATCATTTAGGTTGGAAAAGACCTTTAAGGTCATTGAGTCCAACTGCAAACCTAACACTGCCAAGTCCACCACTAAACTACTTCCCTCAGTGCCACGTCTACCTGTCTTTTAAATACCTCCAGGGATGGCGATTCAACTGCCTCCCTGGCAGCCTGTTCCATTGTTTAACAACCCTTTAGCTGAAGAAATTTTTCCTAACATCCAATCTAAACCTACCCTGGTGTAACTTGAGGCTGTTTCCTCTCATCCTATCGCTTGCTACTTGGGAGAAGAGACCGACCCCCCCTCGCTACACCCTCCCTTCAGGGAGCTGTAGAGAGCGATAAGGTCTCCCCTCAGCCTCCTTTTCTCCAGGCTAAACAACCTCAGTTCCCTCAGCTGCTCCTCATAGGACTTGTGCTCCAGACCCTTCACCAGCTTCATTGCTCTTCTTTGGACAAAACTTCAATTATCTTTTTCTTTATCTTTATTTTTTTATCTTTCACCCAACACATCCACGAAAAAAAGGCAACCAGGAGGTTGGTTAAAAAGTCTGAAAAAATTCGTTGCTGCAGTATTTAAACCAAGTGGTACCAAGAGGTATCTCAGAGATGCGGCGCATCATGCAGTGCTTATGCAGTGCTTTGGTAACTCCACTATGGGTAACTTCTGAGTTGAGGAAAATAGGGCAGGCATGTAGCAAAAAGAAGGTAACTTGTAATAGATACCTGCTCCTTTTTCCTTGCAAATAAATGGGAGATGCCAGAAGTAGAATCTCCCCCAGACCTGCCAGGGAGCCGAATGCACTGGGGAGCAATAAGAGGACAGCAGAGGTCAGGTCCTGGGAGCATGGCCATCTCGGGGTGCAGAGCCATGGCTCTGGGGTGCTCTGGTCCTTCCAGACTGCTCAGCTGCAGAGCTGAGCATCCCCAAAAGCAGTCTCCGGCAGGAGGATCTGTAAACAGCAAATCGCTGCTGTATGAAGTGAGAAATATTACATAAATTACCACCAATTTAGTATAATTTAGAGGACAACCTTGTCCAAGGAGACAATCATTCCTCAGAACAAAAAGGGAGGTAAATAGCCTGAACAATAAATTCCCAAAGCTGGCAAGATTGTGAAATCCCTATTAGTAGTATCATAGTATTGCAATTAAAATAGTTGCCTGAATAGGGAAAGGGAAGTTTTAACCCAGCCTGTTGGATGATCCCACCACAACTCCAGCAGGGCACGGAGTCTCACTGGAAATCCAGACCCTCAAAAGGCACCGAGGGTCCCAAGTGATGGTGATCTCCATGGTGACCACAGGCAACCCGGCCAAGGAGGTTACAGAAAACCCCAGGAGAAGCAGCCTGTGATGGCCATGGACCCCTCAGCCCCCTCAGCAGGCAGCCAGGGGCCAACTCGGGACCCACCAGTATGAACCACAGCACGAACACCCAAGGCAGAGGGGTGCTTTGGATGACCAAGGACATGCTAGTTACGGGCTGGTGAGGAATGCTCATGTCCCACTCATTACCCATCTCTTGAACCCTCCCATCTCTCAGCTGATTAGCAGAAAGCTCATTTGAGAGGATCAGTGAGTCACACTCCCTCGCCCTCCCCCTGCATCCTTGCAGGAGGCAAACCCGCTTTGCTATAATTGATGGACACAATTCACTGCAATTAGTATTTCAGCAGCAGGTAGTTAACCCCCAGGGCAGAGCGCGGTTGTCTCTATTTGACTTGCTCTGCCTGGCCGTGAATTTCGAGCAAGCTCTTCACATTAGTGTTTGCTTGCTGAGCCATCGGAGCAGGCAGCCCTCTCCGCTCCTCCATCCAGAGAAAGCTCGCCGGTCAGGGCAGCAGATGTTCCCTCAATCCCCCTTGGCTACAGAAGCCACCCCAGCAAAATCCCCAGGCCACGGTTGCCTGCCTGCTCCGGTAAGGAGCCTGAGGTCCTTTCCCTGCTGAAAGGAACTGACACTGGTCACAAATGCAGGCAATAATGCCAAACGCCTTAATGGCCCCAGCACCCAAGCTGATATTTAGACAAAAAGCGATTTGTTTGTCCTTTAAATTCCCAATAATCTGCATTTATTTTAATTGGCAGTCATGGCAAGAGCATTTACAGACAGCAGCTGGGAAGGTATAATTATGTTACTATCTTAGGCGTACATACAACCTAAGGGTTTTCTGCTCACAGACAAAAAGGGGAAAAAAAAACCAAAGCAAAAGAAAAGGGACAGCCATGAAGCCGTGGACTTCTTGCGATCTGGACCAGACCCGGGCCAGCACGGAGGGCTTTGCACATTGCAAAGACAGAGCGCCCAGTGCTGGAAAGAGACTCCAAGGGCAGTACCGCGAATGGGGCAGGACCGCTAACAGGGCAGGACCATCCGCAAAACTCTGCGAGGGAGGGGAAAACGTGGCAGGGAAGCTTGCAGGGATTTAAAAATGTAGGGATTTCCCTGGAAATAGTAAATATCTGGGGGGGGCCTCTCAGGGAATTTGGATCAGAAACGAAAGCCGTGGAGAGCTCGATCCCATGTTGCAAGATTACGGCAAGGAAGCAAAGTTCTGCAGGCAAAGGGTTGGGTTTGGGGGACTCTGCACTCCCCCCTCTGCCACGCACCCCTGCCCGCACGATGCTGTCCCGAATGATTTGTCACTCCCTGAGACCAGGAACGTGGCAGCTACTCACATACCGTCTGGCTCTGGGAAAGAGCGGTGGTAAGGGAGAAAATCCTCCAGCCACGGGTCCCCACATGCAGCTAACTCCCCTGCCATCGTTTCGAACCCTACTCCTGTTCTCCAAGACCCCTGCAGCGCTCCCCAGCTTCGCCTCTCCTGCGCGCTTAGTCTTTCTGCCCGCAGTACCCGCAGGCGACCCGCAATATGTAAGCGGGGACGCACAGCCCAGGCTGGTGCTGGTGCTGCGTGCCTGCAATCACAGGAGCTGCACCGCCAGTTCAAAAGTTGGGACACCAGCACAACGTCCAGCCTCACGGCCACCCCCTCCGTGCACAGGGCACAAAACCAGCCCTGCTCCTCTGCCGGAGGGGCAGGAAAATACCCGTATCTCCCTTTTCCACATCCGCGTTGTGGCAGCTGGTTAGAGATCCTCCTGCTCTCCAACACAAACCACACGAGCCATGGTCCCCCCTGCCACGTAGACACTGTTCTTGTGGCAAAGAAGAACTGCCTGTAGGGAATACGACAGTGGCTGACAGACGCTGCTGCGTACCACTGCAGCGGTGGGCTCTGTACCCGTCAGGATATTTCCAGTTATTTGACCGGAAAAAAAATCTTCAAGCTTTCCAACTCATATTTTCCAAGACCTTCTGCGCTGGGTGGATGCCTGACGACATGCAAACAGGTTACGGCATTTCAGTGGGCTGCTATTCATCAGCTGAGTGCTCTCGCTCCACATACAAGGTAAAGCATGTTGCCTTTAAACTTCAGGGAAGGCAACTTAAGCCAATACCTTGGTTTTTGCAGTTGGGTCAGTCCAAGAGCGCGCACAGAGCCCACGTGGCAGCTCAAGCACGGTGAATGGCAGCTCATTGAGCTGCTGTTATCTAAACCACGTTTAATCGTATTCATACCTTTCATATTTTAATAAGAGCTTGGATTTCTCCCCCCCGCTCAGAAAATAAATAGCCTGTCTTTACCAGCTTAACTCTGTCCTAGAAAACTTTTTGCCTGCAAATAATAATTTATATCCACAGATTGTTTTTAACAATATCACAACACGCCTCAACAGCTGTCTTAAATCCTCTCTGTCCTGGATATATTAACGATGCAGCTGAAAGCTAGCCTGGCCAGGATATTTAAAACTCAAGTGGAAAAAAGCTCCAGGTTAATCGTCAGTAACAAAATGGTCACCCTACACAAAAGCCATGGACCAAAGATAAACCACCGCTCACCCAAATAAATGAAGAGCAAGTGCCAGAATACAAATGGGGGGGGATTACCTGCACGAATTGCCTCAGCCCCAGCGTAACAGGGCAGAGACAGCCCCGAGGCTTGGGGCCGGCGTGGTGCGGCACCCAATATTGCGGCCAGCCTGCTCCGGGGGTCAGAGGAGATGCCCCCAGCTCCCAACCTCCCCCCCCAGCTCAGGCATCCTTGTGCCACCACCGGGATGTCAGCTGGGCTCGGCGGAGATGACTTTTAAAGTGTAATTTGTTATTCTGTTACGGTCATTTTCTATATTAATTTTATGCGGCATCAAAAGCCCTTTCATATGTTAAACTGTAATTCATATGCTAATACCCAATTTATGGCAAGGTAATTATTTTTTGTCAAATGTATTATTCGGCGTTCGTTGAGGAAGGGAGAGGCGGGCAGCGGGTGAATTTTGGCACTCCGCAGCGTGGATGGGCAGGACCGAGCCAGGTGACACCCTCCCGCTTCCCCAGCGTGAACCGGAGCGGGCTCAGCACCCCTGCCTCCTGCCGAAACCCACTCCTCTCTGATAAGGGCATCCCAGTGCCATCTATTTATTTCCTTACTGGTGGCATCTCTGGCAGAGCTTGGAAAATCTGCTCCAAAGCTTTGAAAGGGCACCACTCAGCCCACCAAGGCTGTGCCCCCACTCAGGGCTTGGGCCAGGGACTTGTCTAACCGCTCCGGGGAAGCGGGGATGGGAGATTTACTGAGAGGAAGGGATTTTCAAAAGATAAACCGAGGAGTAATGGAACGATCCAGGCAGAAATCAGACAAAAATGAAACAAGCACCCACCTCTGCTCACGACAAGCCACGTTTTTGTCCTGTGTGGCTTTGTACTATAGCCACGGGATAGCGGCTGCCGGTTCCCTGAAAAACCGGCTCTCAGCTGCCTGTGACAGGCAGGAGGGGATGGGGACAGCCAGGGATGCCCCAGTCCCTGACCTCAGCACACAGCCCATGTGCATCACGTTGCTTTACCCCCTCTCCCACCCCAGGAAGAGTTTTGCATATCAGCGAGAGCACCCACACCTGCGCTGCGAGCGTGTGATCAGAGCTGCGTTCAACCGGACACGTGGGACACGTTCCCTTCCCAGCTGGTCCCCGTTTCACAGCCTGCCATCGCCGTGACCTGCCCTGGGTGGCGTCGCCCGCCCCGGCACCGCTCCGAGGGGCTCGGGGAGGAGACGCACGGAGGGGGCAGCGGAGCAGGGATGGGGAGCATATGCTATACATAAAAAAACACGATAGCAGTTTAGCCTTCACCAGGTTTTTTTTCACAGTCTATTTTCTGCTTGAGGAGGCAGGTGCATTTCCCATCCTTGCAGCATCAACAGCCGACAGGCTGTCGGAGGTGTGATGGCTCCAGGACAGTTACACTGCCTCGGATTTCACATTCCTGACACATCCGATAATTATGCCAAATGAGCTCACCTCATCTTCAGCCTTCTGAGCTGCACATATTAAATTAAGCGAAAGTCGTTAGCGGTGCAGCCAAGAAAGGCAGGAGGGGAGAAGCACCGACCCGCCGTGCAGCAGGGACGGGATGGGGCTCAGGGGGTCCCCACCAGCGCTGCCGTGGCAGATGACCCACCCAAAAGAGCGAGGACCAACCCTCTCTTTCCCCCAACTCAAAGCACCACCTAATATCTACCCACGGGAGAGAGGGTGATGCTGTGAGAGCACCGCACTGCCGCTCCCCCCTTCCCCAGGAGCCAGCCAGCGGCTTCTCCCCATCTCCCCATCTCTCTTTTCAATTAACCCTTTTTCTCAAATCCTGCACTTAATACCTCACCCCATCCAGGAGATTTTGCACATATATATTTTTGGTTCTCTATCTTACATTTTTAGCACAAAAAACCCCGACGATTTATTCCAATGATATGAACGAACTCCACCAGGCAAAATGAAGCTGTAACTCCCTCAAGCTAAACTCCAAATTCATTTCATAATCCTTAGATAAAAGCTTAGAAGCCAGAATATTCATTACCAACCCAGGCTCCACAAGCAGCCGGGGTAGTAATGGAATGGAGCAGATTTGACACAGGGGATGTTGCTACAGAAATTAGCCTGTCATAAGATTACAGGGACTAAGTGTTATTGGGTGATAAGGTGTGATGTGTTAATATTAAATTATCTCGCCAGTTTTTAAAAAAAAAAAAAAAGAATTAAAAAAAAGGCACTGATGAAACTCCCATTTATTAAAAGCCCTGAATATGATATTAAAAGATCTCAGATAAGCCAGTTTATTTCTGTGCTGGAGACCAAATTGAAAGAATTCTCCAGGAAGGATTTCTTTGAATGGAGAATTACACCTATAAAACAAAAAGAAGAGCCTTTAATAAATGTTTCGGGACTAAAGAAGCCTTAAAAATTCCACACTAATCTCTCCGGGGAGGGTTCATTAACCCTTCATTCCCTTTCTTGTTGCATCAAAACAGGGATTAACTAGAGAGTGTTTCCATATGAAATAAAGCTCTGTACATCCCAAATTCTCTCTCTATAGCAAGAGGAGATTAACCCCGCTGCTTCGTGTGACACAAAGCTGGGACAGGACTGAAACAAGGGTTTCTGGACAAAACAAAACCCAACAAAAAACCACAAGCACAAAGCTTAAGTGATTTGTCCAAGTCACCAGGACCAGCGAGATAACAATAGGGCCATATAGTATCTGGAGTTTGCTTAAAAATTTGATTTGTTGCCATCAGACAGTAACAAATAACACTGAGACCCAATGCACATTTGTTCTGAAGCCGAGTGGTGACATCCATCACGCTCCGTCCGTGCTCGTGCGCTCCCCGGTTTCAGCCAACACCATGAAGCCCGCAGTGAAAGGATGGGAGCTAAAGCACCAGAGAATTAATGGGGGCATTAGGGACCGGAGGGATTTACGAGGCAGCCGCGGAGCAGACGAGGGGACGGCGGCAGTGAGCCTGGAGGGTGCAGTGGGGAGCGGAGCCTCAGCGGCAGGTTTTGACCCGGATAACCCGTATATACAGACTGCAGTGAGTGCCGACGGGCTCTGCGGGGGACCCCCTGCCCTGCAGATGGTGCAGGGAGCTCCCGCGGGTGTCAGGGGGGCAACCAGCCTCACCGTGCCGGGGGCGTTCAGCTGGAGTCACGACTAGGTGGGAAATGAGAAGAGGTTCTCTAATCTCTTGGAGCAATAGAGCAAGAAATGTAATTAGCTTTAAAAGGCTGCTAAGTTCATTAAAATAAAGCATGAGCCAGTACATTCAAGTAGGAGAGATGGCAGGTCTACCAGCGAGGTCCCCTGGCCCCAGGTCCCTGGTCCCCACGGGCTCTTCCCTGTCCCTCCTGCTAACAGCGAGTTGCCATCCCCCACAGCAGCCAAGGGATCTCTGGGAAGGGGTCTGTAAAAGGGGTCTGTAGCCCTAGACCCCTTAGATCCCTAAAGGGGCCTCTAGGAAGGGGTCTATAAAGTCTATATAAGGTCTTAAATAACCACTTGTGGTGTTTTCTGAAATCCCAGCTGTTTTTCTTTTTCCCCTTAAAAAAAACAGTGTTGTTTTCACCCAGTGCTTGAGGAGGGGGTGATGGTGCTCAGCACGGTGGAGGGCACCTTGCTTGGCGAGGACAGAGGTGGGCAGATGGACCACAGCTCCCCCTCTGCCCACCATAGGCAGGTCCTGCCAGGGCAGGGTGCCCAGAGGAAGCTGATTTTCAGATGAGGGACCAAATTCTTTCACAGAATCACAGAATGGTCGGGGTTGGAAGGGCCCTCTGGAGCTCACCCAGTGCCACCCCCTGCCAGAGCAGGGTCACCTCCAGCAGTGGCACAGGACGGCGCCCAGGCGGGTTTGGAATGGTTCCAGAGTGGGAGACTCCCCCACCTCTCTGGGCAGCCTGTGCCACTGCTCTGCCGCCCTCACAGGGAAGAAGTTTCATCCACTTCAATTCCTGAACTTAAGTATTTTTGTCCCGCTGTCACCACCGCCTGGTCTCTCTGTCCCATCATGTCGCCCTCTCTTCTTGTTTAATCCCTTGCCATCGTACAGAGTTGAACTCAAGGCACAGACCCCTCTCTCCTGAGAGCTAAAACCACCTCTCCCCATGCCCACATCCACTGCCAGCAGGGACCGCGTGTGCCAGCATCCCTCTACGCAGTGAAAGGAAAGCCAAGGACCTTCTCCCACCTTCTGCCCTGGGATGAATTGCAGCCCTCAGGCATTAACACAACTTCACAGGTACCACAAGTGGCATGTTCTGCCCATGACCCAGCCGCCTAAATTATTCAAATCTTTTAAAATCCGCCTGCATTACATCTCACTTCTCTTTGCTCTGATGCACTCAGCACAGCTCTGGCTTCATGTGAAGCAGAGGAGCTGCAGAAATGAACTCGCACTACTCCTGTACAGACTTCTGACCCACAGATTATGCCATCCTGAGCTGGCTGAAATCAAACCGCTAGGAAAAAGAAAAGAATTTTTCTCCCTGGTTACAGCAAATTTTACAGCTGTGGGATGTTTCTGTTCTCTCCGTACAAAGGATTACACTTTTGTAAAATATTCTTTCTGTGAAATCTTTTGTGACCTACGAGCAGTATCAAAATGCAACTCAGGGACGCCGAACAAGGCTATATATCCATGGGGGGATTTGGAAGCGAACACAGTGTCGGCACTTAACAAATAATAAATAACCATCATTAATTATTGATCACAACCCCAGCTAATCAAGTTTCACCCCTGTGGTTACCATGCTATCAACAGACCCCTTTGATACAGCCTGCGAACGGCCTTGCAGCGCGCGCTCGCCCGGCGCGCAGCTCCCCTTCCCTCTGCCCCGGGAGCCTGCCGGCTGCGGAGCGGGGATTCAGGGAGGGGGTGAGAGCTGCTGCTCCCCCCCACACACACAGAACCCATCCGCCGCCGGGCTCCCAGAGGATGTCTGCACATCCAGAGCATGCAGAGTTTCCAGGGAAGCGATAGCATCCCGGGGCGGCAGCAGGGCTGTAACAGGGAGGGGAAAGTCTGGAATTACGGTGGGTGGTCTGCACTGCTGGGCTAAGCGCCGAGCCGGCGCCAGCTTCGGTGGCTTCAGCTGGGGGTTTTTGGTTCTGCAGCCTGGGAACGGGTCTGAGAGCTTCCCCATAAGAGCATCCCCACGAGAGCATCCCCGTGACCTTGAGGATGCACTGCCCAGCCTCAGCAAGCCTCTGCTTCAAAGCCAGACCCCACCACAGAGCCCCAGCCCCAGCCACACCAGCCACCACGCTACTTTTGGGTCAGGGCAGCTCGCCGCAATGGACCCAGACAGGGACTCGGCCCCCCACCGCTGCCTGCCACAGCTAAGCAAAACCATCGCTTGCTCTCAGCACATCCACGGCAGCAGGTCCTGCTCCGACCGGGAAGTGGGAAGGGATGGCATCGCGCTCTGTCACCGCCTGACCTTATTTCACAAGCAATTTGTGGAAGTGTAATACAAGAAAACTCTATCTCGCAGTTCTGACAACAGACGACTGCCTGCTCCCTTTACGGGGACGTTAAATCCTGTTATTAAATGCAAGCCATTATCAGGATGTCACTGGCATCTCTTGATGAAGCTATATACCTGTGTAGACAGCTAGCCCATGTTTGCTTATTTACTATTCATTATAAATGCTCTGGATTGATTTTCCTCATCTTTATCTCTCTGTGGCTGGAATATGTCTTTTCTCTGTTCAGGGTTACTGGACCTTGCTCCCTCCTCCCCCAGGGCCGTGTAGGAATGCAAAGCTCTGCCACTGCCATCCTGTCCCAAAACCTGCCCAATATTTGTGCAGGCTGGCAAAACCGCTGGTTCTGCTGTTTTGCTGATCCCTTGGTTGTGCAGAATAATGAGCAAACCACGGATCACTGGTTGCTTCCAACCAATATTTAAGGGCACTTCTCACACCTTGCTCTGCGAGTAACTAAACAGCTGCCACCTTGTAAGCGGAGTGGTGGGACCACCCTGAGGACACTCACCATTTGGGACGACAAAAACAAACAAACAAACAAAATCTCTTTTTTTGGCTTCCAGAAGCTCATGTCCATGTGTTTTTTTCCAGGGAGGAGAAAAGCCTTGAAAAAAAGTTCCGAGCTGGAAGTCAGGAGAGCAAACAGGGTCCTACCACGACAAGAACAGATGGGACCTGAGCTCCATATTCCTGCAACAGAACACGGAGCAAGCCCACCAACTATTTAGCAAATAAGAATAAAAGCCAGACACATTTGCTGAAGAAAGTGTTAAATACATACTGCAAGTCCTAAAAACAACATTTCTGGAAGCTTTGATAACTGCAAATAGAAGACAGTGCGAACGTTTTACCCATATTCATATTTCCCAGTAGGTGCACCCATCCCCCAGACAATTTGTGAGCCCACATCCAAACCAAACATCCATCTTTCTTTCAATGACATTATGACCCTTTCCAAAATCTTCTTGAAAATGTGCATTTCAGTGATTCTTTCTTGCTGGAAGCAATAAGGCCAATCCCAAGAGCTAAAAACCCACCAGACCTTCCCAAAGTGCATGGCATAGGGTTAAAAACCAGGAGGCTTTCACATAATTTGCTCTTTGGGACACCATGGGTTTGGTAGCAAGCCATTCCCAAGACGCGATTTAACTTAAATAGATGCTCTCCCCCTGCCACCCCAGCCCCAGGGTCCCCTCTCGTCCCCGTCCCTACTGCAGTGCTGGCAGGAGGCAGCGGGGCTACTGCAAGGGCAGTGCCGGCTGCAGGTACCCGCTGGGGAGACAGGAGCCTGCCAGTCCTCATCCTTCCCTCTTACAGGAAAGGGCAAAGGCATCTGGCAAGCCACGTGCAGTTTTTTAACCCTCCTCTACTGATTTTCAAGCACCCACTGCTGCTTCTCACGCTGGGAAGTCCTCCCGACACAACACCAACCACGAGCATGGCCACAGGTTTAAATTTGCTTTTTCCCGGGCGTGTTGGGGAAGCTGCTTCAGGGGCACATCCCAGCGAGGGACCCAGACACAGTGACACATCCATCTCCGAGAAATCAGGACAGCAAGGACGGCAGTCCCTGGGAGAAGAGCTGCCTCCTGCGTTATACAAGTTTCTCAGCCAAATTGTATTCCCTCCTGCTCAGGCAACACGCACTTGCTAATTTGTGCTGGAAAGGAGGGAATTAAGTATTCCCCTCCCTCGCTGCATGGGGAATAGCCCCAATTTCCCAGAAATCTCCCCTGACTTGTCCTTTAAATAAAGCTTAAATAATGCCACACTGTCCTTTAGGCAGCTTTTGGGAGAATATTAAGTATATTAAGTACAAACAAATATATACTCATATACAGACAAATATATATACAATACCCTCCTTCAAGCTGCCCAGCAAGTATAGTAGGCAATCTCGCCGGCCTTCAGACGCCTACAAACGAATATCATGGGACAGGCCATTAACCCTTCTTTACCCCCCCAGGGTCCCAGACAGACCCTTTGGGCTCCGTTGCAACGCGCTGGCCCTGAGCAGCCCCATCCCCACTCTCCCTCTCTGCACATTATTATCCACAAGGTCAGGCAAAACGCTATCAAAAATGTTCTGATTATTTCCTAGAGGGGAGCGTAAGCAGCCTTTCAGCCTGGGTGACCTTGGGGGCTTTATCTGCCATCAGATAAGTAATCCCCCCGGCTGGAGGGAGGCAGCGAGGGCCCGAGACCCTCCCGCTCCCGTGGAGGGGCCCTAGCCAACCCTGCCAGGCTCTGGTCTTTGCAGCCACAACCCTCCTTTCTGATAGCCATCAGCTGGTAAAGTCCCCGCAGCACCCCATATGTCTGGGTCTCTTTATAAAGTCTTCCCCGCCATCTAGCCCCATGGTGGGAAAAGCGCATCCTGGTCCCCGCAGAGGGGGAGGAGGGTGCTGGGGCCACGGATGCTGTAGGGAGAGGACGGAGCAGGGATGCGCAGGGACCAGGCACCATTTGCCATCCCCCTTCCCACCCAAGCTGGAGCATTTTACCCTCCACAGCAAGCCAAGCAGGAACGGGAATTTTCCCTCTGCTCCTGCCTTTGGTCCTCGGTGCGTCCCCAAGCTCCGCAGATCTCACATTGCTTCAGGGTTTAAGGCAGATTCTTGCTGCCTGACTCAAGGGATGTGGAAATAAGCATAAAATGGGATTTAGGGAGCAAAGCTGTTACTAGGGATAACCGAGAGCACAACAGGGGATGCCTCTCGAAGCTGAGGACCCTGCCCAGGTGCACACTGTGCTGCCGCCTTCCCATGCTGGGGGTTTCACTTCGGCACAACAAGGATGTGGAGAAGGAAGAGGGCACCCAGGAGAGCATTTCCGCCAGCCCACGGGCCAGCACCCTCCTGCCCCAGTGTCCCCACTCAGCTCACACCCAGGGGACGGGTGCCCACCAAGCCCCAGCTCCCGCAGGAGGAGAGCAGGGAAGAGCCTGGCGTGAACAGGCACTTTTCTCTCAATGGCATCGATTATTTCTGTAATCAGCACCTCGCTGCCAAAACCGAACATCCATTATTACAGGATTCCAAAACAAAAATAACCCAAGGGAGGGAAAAAGATATAATTCAGCAGCTGTCCTGCTCCGGAACCATGCATGTTGGGTCAGTGCCATCTAGAGGCAACAAACCAGCCAAAAGCACCTAAAGCACCCAAAAGCACCCACAACCTGGGGTTCGCGTAGCACCCAGAGGCCGCGTGGCTGCAGCGTGTCCGGGAGGGGGACCCGAGAGGTGCTTTGCTGTGTCTCGCCCCAGCGATGCAGAGCCACCGGCCCCGCTGGCTGCTGCTCCATGGGATGCGCAGGCGAGGAGCCACGCCGCAGCCGGGCAGCCCTGGGGAGCAGGCAGCACCGCATCCCGCATCCCGCATCCCGCATCCCGCATCCCTGCCCCGCACGGCGTGGCATGGCAGGGAGGGCAGCCACGGCCCCACGCCACCGAGGCACAGCCGAACGCGCGCCCTGCTCGCAAGCAGCCCGGCTTTTAATATGCATGCAGCTGTATTAATAGAGCTGGCTAAACACCGCCTCGGGCCAGAGGAATATTTCAGCATTTCGGTTTCATCCCAAATTAGACTGAAACAGCTAAACAGGAACGTTTCTTCTT
>RSEF01000020.1:3653810-3677631 GCA_003993805.1 Himantopus leucocephalus
TTTTTTTTTTTTTTTTTTTTCCCCACTGATGGAAAGTTCTGGAAAAATATCAAATGAGAAAATGAGAGATGAGAAAATACCATATCTTTCCCATTGGTGGGGTCCAGGCTGGGGGTGTATCTGCCCGTGCCGCCCTGCCCCACGGGCAGCCTCAGCTCTTGCTTGTGCTCACACACCTTTGTGGCTGGTGCCCTTCTTTCACTGTGACAAATCTGCCCATGGGACCAAACTGGCTCCCCCAGCCTGGCAACCCCCCCAGGTGGCTGCAGCCACCCCCGGGGTTTATAGCCAGTCTGTAGGTAAGGCCGGGACAAAGCTCGCACCAAACCCGGCTGCAGCCGGGGAGGGTGACACCAGCTACAAAACAGGGACCAAACCCTGTGCCATCACTGAGCCCAAAGGAGCCTCTGGCACAGCCCCGCGGTCGCTGCCTCCGTCCCCGCCAGGAGCAGCGTGGGCCTCCGAAAGCATCTCCATGGTACAAGCCTTTCGATTCACTTTTGTTCACTTCTGTCTTAAAAAAATAAGAATTTCTATTCAACATACTTAAGAGCGAGGAGCCTGCATAATGGAAGAATAAAATTGCTTTCTATCCCTGGAAACCCTGTCCTATTTTGCCATGATTAACTAACTGTATTTGCATACTGTCCATTCCTGGTTAAAGACTCAGGGGGACCATTTCCAAACACTTTCTAATCTTGCACAGAGCCTGCACGCAGTGTTGTTATTTCCTGACAACCCCCAGCGTGGCTGCATCTGGCAAGCCCCACTTTTGCTTCCTTTTATTAATATTATTTCATATTTCCGTTGCCGGCTTGCCCACAGCCAGGGCCCTGCCGTGCTGGATGCTGGACTAATGAGAAGGATGATGCTTTGCTCACTGTGGAGCGTTGCTATGTAAATTAAATGGTGTTCTCACGAGCAGGAGGCTGCCAAGACCCATGCCCGCACAGGCACATGAGAGCATCATGGTTTTTTTGCTGAGTTTTTATGCCCGTTCTCCCAGCTCGGGTACTAGGGTCAGAGGGAATTGCTGGTGCTTTTCTCGCCCTGGGGTTTGCAGGCGAAGGTTCCCCAGGAGAGGGTCTCCCCACACACACCGATGCCAATGGCCTCTTCGAACCACCCAAGCATCCCAAGATGGTGCCTCTCTACGGGTACCTATCGATGAAGCAGCAATGGGTCAGCCCACACAACCCCGAATTACGCGATATAAACCCTAGACTGTCCCTCAAGGCAAACACAGAAACTCTGGTAACTTTGGGGTTGGGAATGCCATCAGAAATCAAAAACTTTGGGGACTCAGTAATCACCGTAGCAGGGTTTTATTAAGCAAATTATTACTGAGCGAGTAAATAAAGCAGCGGGAATCAAAGCGGCAATCGATAGCACAGTTCGATCCGGGGCAGCCTGAGCACAGCCTCGCGCTGGTGCTGCCGGCGCCGAGCGGGGGAACACCCCATCGCACGGGTGCTTGAGTGGGAGCCGAGCGGAGATTAGAACAACAAACACCCCAAAAGGCAGCTGGGCGAGCGCAGGCAGGGACAGGAGTGCCTCAGGGGTCTTTGCTCACTTTTACACCCCACGTTACACGCTGGCCCCATCGCTGCCATTCCCACGATACAGCCCCCTTGTCACGGCAGTGACACGGGGCAGCCCGGGCACGCTGCAAGCCCTTTTTCTGCCCACAAAAGCACCAGCAGCATGGGTTAGCCGTCCTCTGCCGCAGCCCCCTGTGGCACAGGGCCATTCCCGCCCGGCATAAAGGGAAGGAGCCACACTGCAATTTGCAGAGCCTGTGATCTCCCGCAAAGGCTCACGTGTTGCACTTTCTGCCCCGTGCAGATGCCGTGGCCATCACGGAGCACTGAGAAAGCCTCCCACCGGGGAGGAAAGCACCCCACGGGCACCCGAGGGAAAAGTCTCCCATCTCCACACTGAGCCGTGGTCAAACTGGACCGCAGCATCCCTGCATTGCCGGATCGCAGCATGGGGTCGGGCACGGGGCTTTGCTTCCCTGTGCGAACAGCCGCCCCACGAGCAAAAAGCATCCCACAGCCACAGCCCGCTCCTGCCCAGCGGCCTCAGGGCTGACCCAAAACCCTCCGCGGAGGAGAGCACCAACACAACTCCCCTTGGCATTTATTTACGGGACTGAAGGTGATCAAATCCCCAATATTGGTTAATAAAGCACGACAGAAGTGAGAGACGCCTCTCTGCCCCCGCAGGGCTACGTCATCGCTTGCTCTGACACCTGGAATTTATGTGCTTGATTTGCACAGGCTGCATTACTCATCGAGGGCAACAAAAAAGCGTGGCCAAGCCCAAAGACATAAATCCACACCCTCAGGAAGGCTGTGCGGGACTGACCTGCGCCCACAGGGAGCAGCCCTGGACGGGGACTTTGTCACGGCAGGGGAACGTGAGCGCTGGCCGTGGACACGTTCACTCTTACAGCCACGTACCCACCGCCAGCGGCTGCCATGCTTTCCACCTCCTTCTTTTTTCCACCTCCCTTTTTTTTTCCCCACTTTCTTTAAAAAAGGAGACCAGCAGCCGTGATCTCAGAGAAAAAGGGTCACTATTTGTCCCAGGACCATGCAAACACAGAGAAGAGCTCTCCCGTTCCCCAAGACACACGGAGAGCCGCTCACTGCTTGATGCTGCTGGAAAGTGTCGGTGTCCAATATGTCCCGAATTTCCCGCTGCACCAGCCCAGCTGTAATCAGCTTTGGATTACCATAGTCTTCTAAAGTACCAGACTCTCATAACATCCCTTCTGTTGCCAACTCTCTAAATCTCCCCAGTCACGCAGATGGTTTCCCCCCAGCAACCCAGCACCAATTACCAGGAAGTGAAAAGAACCCCAAAATAGGAAAAAAAAAAGTTAATAATCAGGTGAAAGCCAGATGCTGTTGCAACGGGCAGCTGGTGGCTGGCTTTTTGCAGCAGCACAACTACAAGGGGATATAGAGTGAAATCAGACAGTGGTGAGTATAAAACTGACCGTTTCCCCATAACGTTATCATTAACCTCTGGAAGACGCTGCCGCAAATTGTCTCTTTCGGTGGTGCAGGGCTCGAGCTGATCGAACAGTCAGATCAATGGCGAGAAGAACCACGGCCACCTGAAGCACAAAAGAAAAAAATGCTGCCTAGGTTACAGAGTTTCGTCCTTCAGGACACAGTCCAAATGCTGCCGGAGCACATGAAGAATTTCCCTCTTATCAACACTCACCATTTTTCCCATCCTTCCCTTGCCGCTGCTGGCACGTGTGGCAGCAAGAACATCCTCCGCGGCGGCTGGTCCTGCCCCAGTGATTTGAGCTGCCTGGTGCGTACTTCTCGTCTCTGATTTTCCAACAAGTCCCCAAAGGCTCCTCACCTGAGCTCCTTCTACAGCAGGACGCCCTTTTGTCTCCAGCTTTCCAGAAGGCATCATTTTCTAACAGGGATGTGCTTTGGCGAGAAGTTGCACCTACGCCAGCACAGCCCGTGCACCCACAGGGTCACGGCACGCCAGGGCCGGCTCTTCTCCCCATCACATATTGGAATGTGGAGATCCTGAAAATCAGACTGCTGCTTTTCAGCAGTTCTCATCATTCCACTTAATTTGGGGTTTAAACAACCTTGCCGAAGGGTTTTCATCAATCCCATTGCCTCGAGTGGTAAAACTCAGGCCATGCGAGGAAGAGACGAGGCCCAAAAATAACTGCAGCAGCCAGAAAACAGAAATAGGTTAATGAATATTTTTTATAAGTCTCTCTCTTCCTGCCAGCACAGTGCCTGGGGTGCATCCCACACTGCAGCTGGGGGCACAGGGCAGCTCTGGGCTGCGACAGCCCCCGAGGCAAACAGCCCTGGCACACAACGCCTGCCATCTCCCACCCGCCCAGGATGAGGGCAGTGATGAATGTCCCCAATGACCACATCTAGCAGCTCAAACTGGTATTTAAAAGCCCCCAAGTGCCTGAATCCCATTACAATGCGCTGGAGACCAGAGCCTCAAGGCGCTGGCACGGCTCGTTGTCTCCTTAGCAGAATGCAGTCACATGGGGAGATGTTGGTACCCAGTGCTGTAGAAAAGCTTCACCTCCCGGGTCACATCAGTGTCCGTGCGGCTCACAGCGAGCACCGCAGCCTTCGGGGAGGGACACGTGGCAAGGCCACTGCTAACAAAGCATAGCACACCCCGGGAAGGCTCCTCCGGTGACCCTGCGCTGGCCATTTGGCATCCTTGCTGAGCACCGGGGGCAGAGGGCAGCCGGGAACAAAGAGGACTTTACAGCCCAGCCAAGCGCAAAGGAAATAAAGGAGATTTTAAAAAAAAAAAAGAGCTGACAGAGTGTGGAGAGAGGAACTTTATAGGTTCTCACTTTCATGCCTTTCCTCTTGCTGTACGGTGAATGGAAAAGGACAAAGAGAAAAGCCCGGCCCCTCTGCGGGGACCCTGTGCGCTGGCTCTCGCCGAGACACGCAGGCATCGGCATTGCCGCTGCGCATCGTTTTCCTCAGGGAAAGTCAGCCGGTGGTTTTAAACTCTTTAACATTTTCAAAAGACCGATAAGGTAAATCCTCCAGGCCCCGAGCAAGGCTCCCGCTGGACCCCACAGGAGTTTTGCCTGAATGCTGCAGGATTATTATAACCGAAATGTTTCTGTGAATTCAAATCTGAGCCTTTTCACATACAGCCTGTAGCTGCAAGTTTTGTCAGTGAATGGCCCTGATAAAGGCCTCCTGATTTTACCCCCATTTTAATATAATTGGTATTTCTGTCCCTGTAATCCAGACAGCTCCTTTTCTATGCCATTTCATACCAGCACTGAGGATTTATTTTTTTCCTCACAAAAGGGAAAAATCAGTTTCTCTACCCCATGCCCCAAATGCTCCTTAAGGAGCTACTTTTAAGGTGCTAAGATGGACCCAGGAACCCCAAAGCTGAGATGGGCAGAGACCAGCGACCCGATCCCCGCTGCATCTCACCCCCCTGCCCTGCTCCCTGTGGACTGGGAAACACAGCCGGAAAAACAAGAGGGAGTTTTGTAGACACCATCCCTGTGTTCAGTTGCTGCCCAACAGAGTCTGGCCATGTCGATGGAGCTGTAGGGGCAGCCCCAGGTGGGTTTTTGAGGCTGGGATGACCCCAGGAGCTGCGGTGTCAGGTGAAGCACCCTGTCCCCCAAGGCTCGGGGCCAGGGCGGTGACAAGCCAGCCCTGCCTGGGAGGACGGCGCTGGGGACAGGGGCTCACTGAGGGCAGCACTCGCACTCTGCCCCGGCTGCTGTGGGTTTTCCAGCCGGCAGAATTAAGTCTATCCATTCGGCTTAGTGCCTTGAGCTGCTCAGCGGCTTCGCCAGCTCCTTCTGCAGGGCAAGGGGTGAGGACCAGGGGGATTACTGCCTGGAAAGAGATGCTGAAGCAGCGTCTGGAGGAAGGAATTTCTTCTTGGTGGCCTCTTTTAGGTCATCGGCATTCATGACACGGCCTCTTAGTGATGTCCTGAGACATGCCATCATCCAGCAAAGAGGGAGAGCTTGGAAGTTTCCTTAAAAAAATTGCTGTCCCCTTCAAATCCTTGCTTTCTCTGTGTCTGATCGCAAGGTGACACTATGCAGAGGTTGCAGCGGGTGTTCTCTGTCTCCTACGGATTGTCACAGTGGAAGATTGAGCTTGGAAGGAAGAAAAAAAAATAAATTCTTTGCTGGAACAATGCTATGCTGCAGCAGGCTCTGTGAACAACCTTCACCCTGAAGGTGTGAGCTCAGCCCGGGGGGACCACACTGCAGCTGTGCCGGCGCTACCCCACGCTCTTCCTGGGAAAAGAGGGAATCGCTCCCGCCAACATGCGCCAGCACAGCCCTGAAGCAAACGGAAAGGAAGAGGACTGAGACTGCAAACCCCGGGTAAATGTCTAAATCGATAGCACAGCAGCTCAATAGCGTTCCCCTACAAATCCAGCGAGCCACGCTTACAAACGCCTCCAATTTAAAGGCAGATTTCTCTTCAGCTCAGCAACCACCACCCCTCAAGGCACAGGCTTGGACTGAATGGCCTGTGCCTGCCTGGGCTGGGAGAGAAATAACAGCTGCAGCCGCAGAGATGAAGTCTCAGCAGTCCCCAAAGCTACCCAAGTACGAAGCCAGAGGCAACCCTAATGCTTCTGCCAATCTGTATTTTGGTGCCCAACCCTCCCCGGTGCCTCTTAGCCAGGAACTGTGTGGGACTACTCCTGCCCACATTGCGCGGGGGCATCTAGGGACTACCTACATTAGCTCTGGAGGAAAAAAAACAGAAAAAAAATAACATCCACAGAGGAAATAGCAGTTTTTCTAGCAAGTTGTTTCAGCCAGGCTGCTGCTCAGCAAGGGTGTATTAGCCCAGCCCCTTCGGGCTGCACAGCATCCAATCCCCAAACTTGGTTTGGGGCTGGAAAAGGTACCGCACGGCATCGCACCGAGCAGCACAGCGTGTCCCAAGGGAGGGGATCGACTCTGGGCCTGGCACTCTGTCCCCTTGCGTGTGCGGAAAGGGGAGTCGGGGCCAGTCCCCGCTCCCGGAGGCCAGGCTGAAAGCAGAGGCTGATGCTCGCCCCCCGGGCCAGCCGGTACCCCCTCCCTCCCCTCCCGCTAACCGCTCATCCTCGCCAGCTCTTCACAGCTTGTTAAACCCAGGTTAAGATTCTGGGTTCAATTCAGTTTCAGCCCCTCTGTGGCTAGTGCAATGCTCCCCTTCCACCTGTAAAAATCAAACTCCAGCAATCACTTGAATTTTTATATTCCTTCCCATTTCAGAAACGATGAAATACAGCCACTGTGTGCTGATCCCCGTGGCTGTGACTGCCACGCTGGCTGCAATGGCATCCCTCTGCCCGTGAGGAGCGTTTCCTTCCACCGCGCAGGGAGCCACGGCCGTGAACAAAAGCTCCTCGGACACAGCAAGGCATTTCAGCCTTACACTTATTACCACTCTACTTTTACAGCAAAGAAATGGTACGGAAACAAAGTGCTGTGTGCTCCCGGGCCCGGCCTCTGTGCCCGGGATCCCGTCCCCCTGGTCTTCACCTGTGTCCCACAGGACATACCTACACTCTCCTTTCCACTACCTGCATTTACACCGCAGGGAAGAGCCTCCCCAAAAGACGTATGGGATTTGATGTCAAATAGTAAGGAAAAACTATTTGGAAAACTGGAAATAAGCCACAACGGGTGCTTCGAAGAAGTGCAGACCCCGGTGTGCTCCAGGGGCTGTGTGCGGGCTATGGACCGCAGAGTCCCTCCTTGGTGGACAAATTTCTACCCTAGAGATGAGCTATGACCACCGAAACAGTTAATCCCATAACATCTAGACAAGTTGTTTATTGGCCATAAAATTACTCCATGCTCGGCCAAAGAAGCTACATACGGCTTTGATTTCCCTCAGCAGAGATGGGAAAACTGGGGTTAATGACACCCTGCAGCAGAAAGTCCTTCAATTGATTTGTCCTAAAATTGCCCACTCGCTCACTCAGTCGAGGGATTGCACATGTGCCCACTGGAAGGGACCAACAAGAAGAACCGGGGAGCTCCACCGAACTCCGTCTCCTTCCTGGCAGACAGACAGGAGGGGAACAGATGCTGATATTTGCTATGGTCGCAAATGCACCTCAGGGCCACGAGATCGGGGACTCCACGCACGGAGCGCTGAGCGGCACAGTCCCACCCCGCAGAGCTTGCTGGCGTGCCGTCAGCGACCGCCTCTGCTGAACGGAATTCATTTTTTATTTGGTTTTATTAACCTTCACACGATCAGACACAAGGGCTACAATTTATAGCTCACACATAAGCAAATATGAAATCGCCGCATCTCCTGGTTTAAGATAACTTGCAATCATGACGTGCGATCTGCCCCATTATTAAATGCTGGTCCCAAATCCACTGATACAGGGCAAGCAATTTCCTAGAAGGTGGGAGAGCCCAGCTAACCCTCCGCTCCTGCATCCAACACAGCACTCCTGGCCTGTTTGCAGCAGCTCCGCACATCACCCCGCGCAGCTATCTCACCAGCCCGGGCCACGACCTTGCTCCTGATACAGGAAGCCATCGCATCCGATTTATCGCATTCAATAAGGAGAAGGAATTTAAAACAGAAGGTCTATCTAGAGGAAAGCTTTTGAAATGTTTCTGCATCTCTACCTTTCTCCCTGCCATCCCAAAAGCATGTGACTTGTTTTGAGTGGGAGAGGCAATTTGGGGCAGTTTGCAGCTATCCCTGGGGCGCAGCAGAAGCCAAACTAAAGCGCATCCCTAAGGATGCGGCCTCGTGCATCCTTCTCAAAACACCTGCGTCTTAATTACTTCAGAGAACAAATTCCTGACATGGGAAAGGCAGCTAAACTAGCTGGGGTGTCTTTTGTGCCTTCCTAGCTCATTTTGCCACTGGTTCCTTCAAAGCAAACCATGAAGCCAAAAACATCTCCTTTAATGCACTTGATAGGGGTTTGATGTGAGTGGTGGCCTCTTTCATCTGCTGCTTCTTCAAAAAAGGATGTAGATAAAAAGATGAAAGAAAAAGGAAACCTCGTGTACAGAAGTATTGCACCGAGAGACTTGCTTGCTCTGCACTTGCTCCTTCAGTGCAGCCCACGTGCTCGCACGTCGCGATTTCACCTCGCTGCTCCGGGCAGGGGGAGGCAGCACCCGGCCCATCCCGGTGGCCTTCGCCTGTGGGACAGGGCTCCTCCATCACAGCCACCTGCAACATCAAAAGTATGGCCGGGACGGGGACAAGGCCAGCCAGCTTGTCCTGCTGGGACAGGTCCCCGAGCATTTCTCTGCTGCAACCCGCCTTGTTAATACAGAGCTATGCTGTGTGGCCGGGGACAGCTTCTCCGCCTCGCCACCATGCATGCAGGAAGGATTTTAAGCACGCATGCAGCAAATTCACCCTCGCTGTGGCCTTCGAGCAACACCCTGGGCTGTGTATATGTCAACTGAGCCCAGCAAAGGTCTCAGGAAAAGCAGCTGCTTGTTTTCTCTGCCCTGTCTGAGCAGCACCCAGCATCAGAGAGCTGCCACCCTTCCCGCTAACCCCCCTGGGCACCCACCTGCTGCAAAGAGAGCATCAGCCAGGGCCAGGTACACACGTCTCCTCCCCAGGAACAGAACAGGGGAGGGAGAGGAGGAAATAGGAGAGGAAAGAGCAGGATGAGAAGATATGAGAGCTGACGGCACTCTCATCTATCACCGCAGGTCTTAGCCTCGGTGCTCATTAAAGCCCCAGGTCTTCAAGTCATGTGAATTAGAAGTGGTAAAAAAACCCCACAAAACAACCTCTAATGGAATGGTTTCTTGTAGAACAAAGAAACGGCACTTCTGTTGAAAAGTGAAAAAAATCTGTTTTGACTTGAAAATCTTTTGCTATTGTAAGTGAAACAGAGAGGTAAATACATTTCATTTAGGTTTTATCACTACAACTCATTCTGACATTTACATTGTATTAAAGTTTTAATACTAATATTGTGCTGCTATATAATATTTAATACAAAAATTAAATATATATATTTAAGTTAATATTTCATATGCTAAAATCCAAATGGCAAAATCCCTTTGCTCCATCAAAGATAAAAGCACCCAGCACTAATTAAAAGTTATCTGATGCTGCTGAGGCTCAGGACCAAAAGCAGCAACCAAATGGATTTGTTTCACCCTGGAAACAAATCGCAATGATGCCAGAAAGGTTTGTAAGAGCATCTCAAGGGCTCTTCACTGACCTGTACTGACGTGGGGACTGGGTAGAAAATGACCCTTCTTGCTCTTCACACCTTTGTGCATCACACACCACGAAAGCAAAGCAGGAGCAGCACCGTGAAGAGCACAGGGAGAAGGCACAAAGTGGGAGGAGGAGGGATGATCGATGGTATTTGGCAGGAAAAATGTCAGCCATGTAAGCAAGTCTCCTCCAGCCGAGGCTCAACAGCTCTGGGCTATCCATTGCAGAGGTCGGGGTCCCACAGAAGGGAGTTTGGACCAGACACCATTGCTGTCCCCATCATCACCCCCAGGCCACCACCGAGACGCGTTTCTTAACCACGCACATCAGTAAGGTGAGCAGCCATGAAGCCCACACAAGAAATCAGGAGGAACTGTGCAATCCTACAGCAAAACCACTACCAGGTCCCAAGCTGGTCGGTCTGGAGCAGGCGCGGGGCTGCCCTGTGCGCAGTCGTGGCCAGCAGAAAAGGGAGGCTGGAGCTGACAACAGCAGTCTCAAACACCCGGACCACAGACCCCAGACAAAGCCACGCATGGCTCTTTGGGTCTTAGGAGGTGGGAGAGTGCCCACATTTCCTTGTAACCCACAGCTCACCAGACACCGAAAAACCTTGGAGCTATCCAGAACGTGCCTCCCCATCTGCACACCACCCACCTATAGGATGGCCCTGGACTCTACCCAGGTCCAAAGAGTTCAGACGTTACAGCCCAATGACGCATCTCTGGAAGTCAGAGATGTTCTCAGGAAAATGCCTTTTATTCCCCCAAATTCTCAAGCCCCTGATCCAGTCAGCAATATTCCACCAGTCCCCAGTTGTTCCAACGAGCATCACCTCCAGACTCCTCCTGAAACCTCAAGACTCTGGTCTCCACCTGCCTGGAGACCACCCTAGCTTCCTTCATGCTGAAGAACCAATTTGGGGTAATTCACCGCGTACAGGCGGGACCACAAACATCCTGCCCATGGCCGGACAGAGGCTCATTCCCACCAGGGAGGAACTGCAGGTGCACGGAGCTGCTCCACGGGTCCCCCTCTTCCCACAAGCTCCGGTTCTCCAACCGCCTCTGCTTAATTGGAGGCCAGCTTTGAACTGCCTGTGTTTAACGGGGCCTACTCTTCAAACTGAATATATTTAATAGGGCCTGATCTTCATAATGGCTGTGTCTGAGGCCCTGGATTTCAAAGCAGTTCCACTTAACAGGACTTTGTCTGGAAGCTGCAACCATATAATAGGGCCTGGTTTTAAACCAGGAGTGTTTAATAGGATCTGATGTTTAAAGTGCACGTATCTAATTGGACCTAATCTTTATAATCCTCCCCCTTCGCTGGCGTTTCTTCTCCTGCTTTGCTCTCTCTCTGCCTCCAGCACCGAGACCTTCATCCCTGCCGTGGCAGACCCCTGCATCTGCCAGGAGCCCCACCAGGGCCACGAGCTGCTCCCACAGGACCCGTCCCAAAGCAACCACCAATTTGAGGTGTTCCATTTGAAAACCCTCCAGGGTTTCCTGAACTGTCTCCTAGTTCCCACTGCACTCCCTCTGCTCTCACCATCTCTCCTCGGGAGCTTACCCAGACCTGGGCAGTCCCAGGATACGGGCACAAGCTCACAACTAAAAGCTTGTTTTAAAACAAAAGTGAATGGTAGAAAAAACCAAACACCTGATTTGGTGGATAGAAACATGGGGTTTTTTCCATCCTGCTCTGCAAGAACCACCAGCCTCAGACTATTTTATTTCAGTATTGCCTTCCCCGGTGCTATGGGAGAAGTTGCACATTGTGGAAGGAAAGTCCTCTCCCAGGTGTAGCCAAGATAGTCAGTTTCAGAGAGTTGTAACTAAGACACTGAAGCAACAATTTGTTTTGCCTCCTCATTTGTCAAATGGCAAAATATCAACTCTATTTCACAAAGTTCAGGCATGAGGAATCAGCATCTCATCCAAGCAAAGAAGCCGTAAATAGACACACACAATGTTTCTACGGCAGCTCTGAACAGTCCCATGCCCATCTACGTCCAAGTCTCAGACGTGCCCACCTCTAAGCACAACAATGCCCCTCAGCTCACAGTACCAGAAACACCGCACCTCCCGGGATCTCAAGGCATGCAAGTCGCCCCATACCCATCTGCGGAGTTTCTGTCATACACAGATATTTCAAGACACTTTTTTTTCTATGTGCTTAGAGTTCAAGTGTTCAAAATAACACAACCCATGGGGCCATACTGGGATTTCTGCACATTGATGGATGGGACGGGCTGTGCTCTTGGTCAGCACAAACCCAGGGAAGGGTCAGGGGCACTGTGCTCTACACTCACGTCGCCCTTCTGCTGCTGGCACTCATATCCAAAACACCTCTGAGGTTACAAAAGCTTCAACAGTCAATTTTAGTACCGCCCGTTGACTGCGCTTTAAATTGTACTGTCCACAGGTCGAGTATGTTTTTTGCACATCTCACATCTAAGGAAGGACACCATAACCAAGCCATGAAGTTACTGTTCCCAGAGCTCTCAGCCAGCTGTGGACCACAGAGCACAAGGAACAAAACTCGATGGGTTTTGTTCCCTGCCCAGCCGGATCTCCGCCGCTAACACAACTGCTCTCTATAAAGGCTTATTTAATTCCTGAATTGCCGCTTCAGGTCCCCCTCGCAGCAGGACATGTGCTCTTGAGCTCACCCCGAGGCTGCCTGGGGGTCACAGCAGCCCCCCCTGCACCTCGGCGCTTGTCTGGCAGCTCATTAGCAGTCACAGAGTTAAGCGATCGGTCCCGGGTCTCCTTAGCTGATGGTCCCTGGAACTTACACTTTTGCCCAGAGAGCACAAACTGCCCACGTGAAGTCCTGCCCGCGAGCTGAGGCAGGGATGCGGCCACGCAGGAGCCCTGCAGGGGGTCGGACCTTGGGCAGAGCCCCGTGCCTCATTTTCCCCCACCCACCCTCCCTGCAGTGCCCGGGGGGGACAAGCCACAGGAGGAACTTGTACTTCACAGCCCATTGCTATAGGACCTTTCAGCAGCGCATCTCAGAGCTGTCTACCTGCAATCTGGAGGAAACAAAGAGAAAAATATTCTTGACCCAACCTGACCAACAGAAATTAAAGCAGAGAGAAACCAGTGGGTGGTTCAAAGGGTGAGGAAGGACAGAGCGTGCAGCAAAGCCAACGCAGGGCAGATCTCTGCCAGCATCTGCACAGCCTGAGTGTGAGAACATCTCACATCCCCGGTCTCTTGGACGACTGATGAACCCATTCTGAGAAATACGCATCCCTCCCACCTCCCCGTGCCGACCCCAGCACCTCCCCGGACGGGGCAGCCACACCGCGGGGTCGGGCACCCGCATCTGCCCCATGCTCACGCCTCCACCGTCGCTCACCGCCCACTGAATTAATTCACCACATTTTATTTGCAGTTGAATCAGGCTCTGGCACTGCCCTAAGATTTATGCTCCACGCAAGCCTTATTGACAGACAGCGGGGTTGGGAGGTTAGAGAAGCAATATTTCCAGAATTTGCATAAAACAAGGGCATTTCATAATTTAGCTGATGCAGATTTGGATAAGATGAAATTGTTGGCCATTTTATAATTAGGTGGCTAATCATAAAATAACCTTTGCGAGTCATCAAAAACCATTATTATACAAATGAATTCCTGCTCGGTACTAAACTTACTTTACCCTCGTCCTTGAGGATCAGAGGAGGTAAAAGAAGACCTTTTTGGTAGAATTCATTCGGCAGCCATCCCCACGTTGTTGCTATGTTTTATGGATCACAAATGCTTAATCAATAATGCAGCGCTTTCAGGATAGATGTTCTTTCTCATGTCTTTCTGTGGCTGGAATGGCTTGGCTGGCTGCTCGCAAATCTTTTGACGTGGATCCATTGTTTTGGAGATACCCTTCTCTGCATCTCAGGGCAGATTCATCAGCTGAGCTAGAAGGAGGGGGAAAGTTTATTGGGGTAAAAAGAGACGTCCTGGCAAGCAGCTAGAATCATTGCTCTGGGTTCGCTGGTCGACCTGTCAGGCTAACGAATGGCCCTAGGAAGCCATTAAGTACGCAGCGGCTAGAAGATCCCTCCTTCAGCAAATAAACCCAAAGCGCCTCTTCCCACACGCCGGTGCTGCTTTTCTCAGCAAGCCGGGCTAGGAAGGGTGATTCCTACAAAAGGGACCCCCTCCGAGCTTGGGACCCCTGTGCGTCCCTCGCTCCCTGCCCAGCCCACCAGTGATGCTGCTTGCCCCGCAGCAGACATCCCTGTCCGCCCCAGGACAGACCCCGCATCAGCACCTGGATGCGGAGGTAGAGTTTTCCAGAAATTCAAGTTTTTCTCCACAGAGTTTTTCCTACACTTGATTTTCTGTCCTGTTACAGAGGGGCAGATGTTTTGCTCCATGATTAGAGCTGAAGAGCGGCGGTCCAAGCTCCCCAGTGCAGACCCCCCCACACACCTCATCTACCTTCATATCACAGTATTTCTCTGCCTCATAGGGTTGTTGTGAGAACAACTCCATTAAGCAGCTCACAAAAAAACCCTGCACCAACACTGGTGACTTAGCTCAGCTCCAAGCCAGCCCTGACCCAAAACTCATACTGACCTCCAGCAGCATCCAGACCTTGGACTCCTGCTCCATCTTCTACGACTCAGACTTTGCTGCAGGATCAAAGCTTGGGGGAAGGAGGCACTTTGAACAGGCACAACTGCTTGGAGGGGGAAGAAAAGAGCACAAAATGCTTGGACATTTAGACACCTGGAGGTAAACCAACAGCTGTTGTATGCAGGGCAGCCCCTGCCCAGCAAAGGTGGTAAAACACTTCCTTGGGAATAGTCTCCAGAAAATAGACAGCCACCTAATTCCTGCGCTCTCTGTTTAATTTTCCATGCTCATTATAAGGGGAATGATCTATTGTAGTTCACCCTTAATTTGTGTGCCAATCTGTTTAACAGGTGTACTGACCATGTTTGACTTTGCCACCTGAGTAAATGTTGAATCTGCTCAGACCTCGTGGACAGGTAAGAACGAGAGAAGAGCGAATTGGGTCTGGCTCGTTATACAAACCATCTAAGGCTACATTTTTCCTCCAGTGATCTCAAAGCACTTTGGCAAACAGTGATCGAACCGAAGTCCCCCACGCCTCCAGCCCACAGGTGGGGGCGAGCAAATGGCCAGCTCAGGTTCAGTCACTGCTGCAGGAGAGGAGACACCGTGGAGGACGAGGGGCTGCAGCTCCGCCGTCACCTCCTTGTCACCCCTAGCTCACACCCCGGTCACTGCTCCCCAGAGTGGCTGGGTCAGCCCATCCACCCGCTCCTCCCTCCCCAAACATCACAACCGACACCTTTAGCCACAATATCAGTACAAACAGAACCGAGACCTTATCCCCAGCCCTGCTGCAAGGGCTGTAGCCTCTGCGATGAACCCAGGTAGCAGCGGGACTTCCTTCACGGCGGCACAAGGACCACCAGCACCGCAGGTCGGGGCGCCAGCGGCAGCGGGGCCAGCCCTGGGGTTTCCATCTGTGCAGTGTGGAGTTACTGTAGAAGCATTAACTCTCTCTCATCAACTATGCAAACAGTGCATTTCAAGGTCCATTGCACAAGCGCCTTCTCACTGCAGCATACTTATATTTTAATTAGCAGCTTATGCACTGATTACCCCATTGGTACCCAGCAGGCTACGCGATGCGGCTGGCACGCTCCCAGCAGGCGGGTGGGCGGCCAGCAGGCAGGTTGCCCGTGCTCACCGCCCGGGTGCCAACGGCATCCCTCGCCAGGCAGCGCGCATCGCTCTGGGGTCTTCTTCCTTGAGGGTCTCCTTGCTGCGAGACAGGCAGACGGGCTCTGCTGGGGATGCTGCCTCAGAGGGGCTGAGCTCCTGTCCGAAGGATGGTCCTTGTGCTGCTGAGGTTAACGGTCTTCAGAGAAAAAGAGAGAAGCAGCGGGAAAGGACAGGGAAAAGGAAGAGGTGATGGCAATGACCGGGAGATGAAGGGGGTAGGAAAGGTTTAGTCACCGCGGCAAAGGCTTCATGATACAGCTACGCAGAGGGAGGCAGGGTCTCGCCATCTCTCTGTTAGGCCAAGCGAGTTGGAAGTGCAGCAACGTGCGGGGGCTCCTTGGCCTCCACCTGCAGCCCACCAAGGGAGCGGTGGCTTGCGTTAGCCACGTCAGCCCGAGTGGCAGGATGAGAGCAGTTATCCGTATCCAGGGTAGGCTGGCAAAACTTTGCAGTGTTGCAAAACGATCGGATAAGTCAGGCTGGAGGTGTCTCATCCAACCTTCTGCTCAGCACAGCGTTAGCACTGGCGTCAGACCAGGCCAGGCTGGTATAAGCATCAAACATGTCAGGAAGGCGCTGTGCCAGCCACAAGGTGCTCTACCCTTACACAAACACCATCTGCAGAGCCCAGCACCCACAGCAAGCATTTTGCCATGTACTACTAGACAGGAGGAAGATGTACGCCCTCGTTCAGCAATTAGATGCAGAGTCCTGGCCAACTCATCCAGACGATTTATCCCCACAACAAATCACTTTCAGAAAGGACAACGCATTTAAAGCCAATGCTGCTCCATCACTTTCCTGCAAGGAGGCCACCTGAGACCAAGGGGCTGTCCAGGCTCGACTCTGCAGGCGGAGCTGGCCCTTCTCTCAGCCTTCGACATGGCAGATATTCCAGTCACCTCTTCTGTAGTTGCTACAGGGCTGGGACCCCAGGCTGAAAAGCAAACAGAGGGGTGCCATCTCTAGAGAGTTCTCCGTTATTTGGAGCTGTATGATTTTACCCTAAGTTCACAGGGAATGAAAGACTTTGAGGACCTTCCCTTCCTTCAACCCCCAAGTGAGGTCACTACAAAATAGCCTTTAGGTACAACCACGACAGGACCAGCGCTCAAGATGGGCCGGTACCCACAAGAATATCACAGGTACCCCCGTAAACATCATGGCTTTCCTGAACTACAGCTCACATGTGGAGTTTCACTGATCTCTGAGTCTCAGCAACCCTCTGCTGGGACATGAGATGTCACCAACACCTCAGCTGTCAATTCACCCCTGCAAGATATCAAGGAGGCAATTCATAAAATAACGTGAAGTTTAGGGGGCTGTGCCATCTCACCCAGAAAACATCATTTACCTGACAAAGCAAGAGTTTTTGTTTTGTCCTAAATAAGAGGGATTAAATAAATTGGAGCAGGCGGGAAAGAAGAGGATTAGGTCTGTAACCTTCCTATCCAAGAAATAAACGTTTGGGGTTTTTTTTTTAAACTTCAAAATGTGGGTCATATATCATTTACTGCAACCTATCTGCCCCACATCTGCACACTGCAGCTCAGACATGCATGTGATCCTCTTCTAAACCTGGTGTTAATCCTAAAAGCCTAAAAACTGTTGATCCATCATTATTAATTAGCTTACTAGTACCAAAATACAGAAGAAAGATGATCACGTTATTAACTTCTGTGCAGCCTGCTGTGACGCTGTCTTGTGCTGGGGGAGCTGGACGGAAAAACTACTGAAGGATTTCCCTCCCACGCCCCGGGAATCAGCTGCTTGCCCAGAGAATTCCAGCTTGACTGCAGTCTCATCCACAGCGCAGGATAGCGTGTCACCATAGCAAGTGTGTAATAAACATAATTATAGAAGAAACTTATGATTATTCAGAAGCATGTGTGGGCAGAAGCAAGTACTAAGTGATGTAAAAGCATCTCAGTAACTGCAGCAGCGCTTTCAAAATCTCCTAATTCCATATTTTATCAGAAGAACAGGGGGAGACATCAGTGGAGGATCTAACAGACCTTCCTCTTTAACCTCAATACTGCCACCAAAAGCTGAGGCTAAGCAGGGTTTACTCACACCTCCTGCTACGGACAGCTGTCCGAGCATCACACAGTGGATGGCACTCAGCTGTTGACTCCAAGGTTTGCTTCCAGAAATTGCATTACTTTTTTCTGAGGAAAAGATGGACTGGTCACTTTCCACGTCGCTTTGCTTCTCCCACCACCCAATGGAGAAGCCCCACTGGAGAGCAGGGCAGGCAGACCCACCAACAGCAGGCAGGCGTCCCAGTAAACCTCATCTGGGAGGGTCTCCTGCCTGCGAGGCCACCAGGCTCCGTCGCACAGCCCCAGCCTTCTCTGGCAGCCCCCTGGGCACACCGGACCGTTTCTTGGCCCGTGGTCTGAGGCTGCCTACGAGCCCCGGCAGGCTGATGTTGCATTTGATTCACATTATTTACGGCATGGGTGATATGAAGCATTACCAGACATATACGCTGCGACACCAAGAGCTGACGTGCAATGCCTGGGGCATGTTTCCTAACAGAGCTATTACGGATTTAAATGATAGCATTTTCCAAGCACTTGCACCGAGATGCTTTCAAAAGCCCCGTGTGCTACGCCTTGGCTGAATAGCTGAATGATCTCTTGCAGAGATGAGGACACCGAAAGGAGGAATTTAGTTGATTCCTTATCAGTAACACCCAAAATGGCTTTTTTTTTTTTTCAGGAGGAGGACTTATCCTCAGAAGAAGCAGCTGCCTTCCTTGTCTTTGCTGGCTGATGCAGAGTTGGAGCAATTTGTCCTTACTGAGTTATTCCTCTGTGTTCTCACCAGCTTCCCACCCCGGTCTGGCTCCTGGTCACCTCCACTTCTCAAAGTCATTCTGATGTCCTGGCATCACCCTTGTCCCAGGGACGTGGCCCCAGGGGCAGGAGGGGAGAGCAGACGGCCCAGAGCCAGATGGGCACAGGTAAAACCCCCAACTGGAATCTTAAACAAGATAAGGGGGAGAGATGAGGAAAGTTCTGTATTTCACTGTGGCATGTTCCTGATAACAGAGGAAACTTAGCAGGTGTCCACCCAGGCACAGAATACTCCAAAACACCCTCGACAGACACAGCATGGCTTTTTATCAAGCAGGAAAAGGGTTCATCTCCCCTCACTTTGTCTTAAAAGACACCTCTCAAGGTCACTTACCCAGAAAAAGCAACAGGAGGAACAATACAAATATTTTATGCCTAAATATGCCTTTTCTAACATAAACACCACGCGTGCATCCCTGTCTGACGCAAAACCGGGGCGAATTGCTTGGGGTGCACCCAGAGAGCATCTCCCGGGCCACTGACATTTGCAGCCCAACATCTCAAGGCAACACAAAACCAGCACATGGGCAGACAATTATCCCTCTGCCCTGGCACGAGCCATCCTCCCTGGGGTCACAGCCTCTGCTCGGGCAGACCAAGAGCCAGCGCGGTGCCGGATCAGGCCTTTCTCCTCGGGACCTCACAGTCCTCCCTTCTATCACCTGTGGGTGGGGAGGAGGAGGACAGGGAAGAAATAGGATCTCACTGCCTTCTCCTGTGCATCACACAAAATAAATCCAAGATGGATTGGTGACCTACTTCGTCTGAGAGGCAGTAAATAATACGTAGCGCAACCGATTGCCTTTCAGACCCACCAGCCACGTGTAACAGATAAATCTACCTGGGCAAAGGAAGCTTTCCCACAGCACACCACTGCTGGAGCTCGGCCCTAGTCTCAGAAAGCCCCAAGGAATGGGCCGATGAGAGGGACATGCCAGAGGCACACAAAGCTGGAGGTGCTCAGCAGGTCAGGGGTGGAGGGACGGGAGGCGGGAGAAAGGGAAGGTGGGATGGACGGAGGGATCTGCCACGCAGGCGCAGAACCAGCTCACAGGGAAGCTGAGCTCATCTGAGGTGCAGATGCCTGGACAGCTGTGCTTGTGCATAATTGCCTGACTTTTAAATAAGGTCCAGTCAAAGCAAAAGTCCAAGCAAAAGAGCTTTTGGGAGAGGATGTAGGGTATCAGCGTGTAACAGAGCTCACGCTGCCTGAGGTAATGCACAGGAAGGCACCAACACAATGCTGCTCTTGGGTTCACTGAGCCACCAGAAAGGCTCAGTGTGATGCACTCACAAGGGTTTAGGAAAGACAAACATAGTCCTTAAAGAGGTTTCCGTAGCGACTCCTTTCCTGACATGCCAGCAACATTCCCATGGCCAAGAGCCAGACGTGACCAAGCTGGGTAGCCAAGACACAATAGCTCAAAAGTCATCCACGGGTACGAAGCCTCGCCAGGGAGCTCACCCTGCTGCCGCCAACCAAAATGGGGTCCTACAAAGTCCAGCAGGCCCCGGCACAGCGTGGCACCCTCAGCTGCAGCACCCATCCCTGGTCTTCCACCTCCTGCAGCAAGGGGGTCACCACCCCCCCAGCCCAACCTGCTGCCCACCACATCCCGCAGCTCCATCGTGGGGGCTGCCCCAAGGCCCATGCCCCAACACCCTGGCTGGAGGTCCGCTGGAGCCAACCAAAGCCTTTTTGTGTCAAATCAGTCCTTTGCCACCTGCACGATGCTGCTCCATGACCGGAGCCACGGGGACCGGCCACCTCTCCCACCCACAGCCGGGAACTGCGCCCAGAACACCTGCACTGGGGTTATCCCGGCTCCCAAAGCCGTGCTTAGGCGATGCTCTGATCTCCGGCTGCCTCTCCCGCCTATCTGGGGCAGACACACAGGAGCTGCTGCTGTCCTCCCACTCAGACACATCATGCCTGCGCTGTATTGCAGGTCCTGCCATTTTTTGCGGGGATATGTGGGGGTGTGTGCATGGCGAGGGGAGATTTGGTTTCCAGAGCAGAACAAACACAATTCAGCCACTGTTTTAGAGTCTGGGAGAGGCAGAGCGGGCAGGGAGAGCCCCGGACCCTCAGCAAACCGGCCAGGGCTGCCGCTGAGCCCCGACAAGCGAGACCCTGTGCCTGGAGGAGCTCCCTGCTGCAGGACGAGAGGTGTCGGGCTACAGGACTCTCTCTTTTATCAACTGGCAAGGCAAAATCCTGGCACATAAACAGGTGTGTGCCCTCACCAAGTAACCTCACGGCATCGACAAAACCCTTTCTTTGGCTTAAGCTCAAGGCAAACAGAGCTGGAGCAGGAGCAGTTTCCTAAATAGAATTATGGGGACAAGACCAAGTGCTGAGGACTCCTCCTGCCGCTTGCCATGCCGGAGCGGGTTTGGACGCAGAAGGGTGGGAGGGGTGGGATCTGGCGGGGCTTGACCTGGAAAATACCAGTAATACCAGTCTGGAGGAAAGTGCTTTATAAGAATATTGTTGGTGTGATGGGAAGAACCGAAAGCCACGAACAACAGCCCAGGCACAGGACGAGGGCTGGAAGAGGTCAGACCCAGGCCCCTGGGCCAGCGGGTTGCCGGGGGGTGGGAAGGGGAGGTGAGCCCCCTGCCAGGGCTACTCACCACCTCACAATGGTTGCAAAGCCTCTGCATGCTCAGACCTAAAAGCAAGCCAGATGCAACCAGCCCACCCATAAATACCAGCCAGCCCCGGGGCAAAACCCAACACAGAAACCCTGCTGAGGTCTCCCGTTCATGCGGGGCAGCAGCGATCATCATAGCCCTTCGTTTTACACCCGCTTCGGAAACGCCAGAAGGTTGTGCTTGAAGGCAGCACGGGATTATGGCTCTTCCTCACCTCACCTTCCCCAGGAGCTGGAGGTTTCTGCCAGCACGACCTCTCACACATGCCAGCTTTGAAATAACCCCTGGCAGAGGTCCCCTGTCCAGCTTACACAGGGGGGAAGCAGCAGAAACCTGTTTCACATAGAGCTGGCAGATTTTCTAACCTGCTGTATTTGCCTGCCCTCAGGCTGTGCTCCCATTTACCCACTTACGAGGTGGGTACGGCAGCTCCTTCCCGTGCCGAGCGTACAGCGCGGTGGGAAGAGCTCTCGGTTTCACGGACAAGTATTTATAAGATGTTCGGGCTGGAGCCTGTGCTTCACCTACCTGTTTTATTTTTAATCCTCATTTCATAGAGCTCAGACAATTCTTTCAAGGTTCCCGTGAATGATCTTTATCCCTTTTGCAGCTCATTCCAATTCTGTGAATAAAATCCCTGGGTGGCCCTGGAAGAAGAGGAGAAAAAGGATGACATTTGAAATGAAATAAGAAACTGAAAACAGAACGTATATTTAAAGAAAACTCACAACTCTAACTCCAGCGAGCCATAAACAAGCGTGTTTGGCATCTGTAGATCCCCAAACCCTTTGTAGGGAGAGGTAAAAAAAATAGATGAATGGGTTTATCTGCATTTCATAGGCAAAGGGACTGAAGCCCTAACGAGGGAAAAGGTTGAATTGCATATACATATCCAGTGTACCTCACAGGGAAGGGGAGTAACCTTGAGGTCAGCTTGAGCTCATAAATTATGACATGAGCATCAGACCACATGGAAGTGCCCACAAGCAGAGGTCCTGAGCTGCCCTACCCTAATAAGTGACTGACCCCCATTTTTAACTCTCTTCTCAATGCGGGGAGGGACCACATCCACAGCACGCTTTGGGGCATTTCTTCTCTTCTTCTCCCAACCGCTCCTGTAGCGGGAAAGCCCATTTCACCAGAGTGCTGAGCGCGCATCCATCCGCCTCCATCCTCATCACGCTCTCCCGGCTCTCTGTCAGCATCTCTCCTCCTCAGGCCTCAAAAGGGCTTTGTGGGTCAACCAGTCTCCCTCGGCCCAAGTTGTCAAACCCACCCAGTTGCAAGGGAAGGATGATACATGCCCTTGTCGTCCAAGACAAGTCCGAAATTTGCATCGCTCCCCCCTGTGACATAAAGCACGAGGGTATTTGCCCTCCCCTGGGCCATGGGGTCCCAGTCCCGCACTTCTGCCTTTCCCATGCTCCCGCAGGGAAAAGCGGCTGTGGGGAGGGAAGGGGATGAGGGCTCTGGTCCTGTCCCGGCCCACGGCCGGCTCTGCGGCGTGGCAACACTCCCCCTTAGTGGCAGGAACCGAGAATAAGCCTTCAGACCAGAAATAACTCTAAATAAGTGACAAAACGATCTCCTGGCTCAACACGGGGCCAGCGTGTAAATCTGGGGATTAATCCGGCTGCATTTCCACAGCGTGGTACTTACCACCGCCTTCTGAAGAAAGATGCCTGACAGCAAGAGGAGGGGGAAAAAGGCTGGACGGGGCTTTGAGCAACCCGATCTAGAGGGAGGTGTCCCTGCCCATGGCAGTGGGTTCAAACTAGATGAGCTTTAAGGTCCCTTCCAACCTAAACCATTCTATGATTCTATGATTTTCTTCCTTGCGAGGGAAGGATGCTGTGCACGCCCCTGAAGGCAGAGCAGGGTTGGGTTCGGAGTAGGGATTCAAGCTGCAGCCCAGCAGCCCCTGTCCGGGGGGTAAGGCAGGCTTTTCACACCTTCCCTCTGCCACGGCAGCCCAGGATCGCCGGCCGGGAGGGAGCCGTGGGGCAGGATACGGCCCCGCGGCAGGGAGGGCTCCGGAGACCCGTGGCTGCAGGGATTATTAGGCAGAAATTAATCTGTAAAGAAAACTTAGCAACAGTTAGAGAAAATATCGATTTTGTGTTTGTCTGCTTCTGCAGGGCCTGAGAAATGGCAGATTTAGACATTAACTGGGGCTGTTTTGGCTTAATTCAAACCTCGATTTACACTAACCCTGGGAATAGACGAGTACATCAGCAGAATTGAATCTAAAATTGTTACTTTTTTTTTTCCCCCTGCTTCCCCTTATCTAGTCCTTTTGGGCAGATCTGACACCAATTTTGGCACCCATTACCTGCTGCACAATTACAGATAACAGGCTTTATTTTTACAGGGCTGCAGATTCTAATTTGATAGTGGAGTTTTTAGACCAGCAGTCTGCCCAGACAGAGGCACTTGGCAGCGCCATCCCCAGCCGCTCGCACCAGCACCGCTGCTGCGACAGCTTTACAAACACAGGAGGGTAAAAACACAGTTTTATACACCAAGCTTCGCATCAGAGCTCTGGCTGCCGGAGCGAGGAGCGGAGCAGCGGGCAGGGAGGCAGCTTTGCTCACCCGCAGGGTGGTGGTGAACATCAGCACAACACGCTGGAGCATCTTCCCATCCAGAGCAAGAAGCTGCCCTGGGTCTTTGCCCGAAGCACAGCCGGGCGCTGGGCTCTCCCCCGCTGGATGGATCTGGGTGCTTTTGGCAGCCTGGTGCCCCTGGACGAGCTCAGGACAGGACACAGTGCATTTGCACCCAG
>RSEF01000020.1:3677731-3712966 GCA_003993805.1 Himantopus leucocephalus
CGCAGCATCTTTGTGGCCTCCTCTGGCCCTGCTCCAACAGGTCTATGCCTTTCCCATGTTGGGGGCTCCAGAGCTGGATGCAGCACTCCAGGCGGAGGTCTCCCCAGAAATTCACTTTGCTCTACGCCATCGCGTTAGTTACTAAGTCCTGTGCACTAGAAAGGTCAACTGGACAAGTTCAGGGTGCGCCGGTCATCGCAGCCAGGTTGGCAGCGTCTCCTGCCGCAGCCGCGGTGCTCGGCCGTGCCACCCCAGCACAAAGCCTCTGCGTGCGAGCAGGCAAAGCACTTGCTTTACCAGGGCTGGTTTTGTTGGCCAGCCACAGAATGGGCTACATCACTTCAGCTGCCCTTTTTTCTTTTCGTAGAACCATTAGTTTGGGTTGGAAGGGACCATTAAAGGCCACCGAGTCCAACCCCCCTGCCATGAGCAGGGACAGCTTCAACCAGATCAGATTGCTCAGAGCCCCGTCCAACCTGGACATGGATTTTGCTTTCCTTTAGTTACAGGAAATACCCCAAGAATACTTCATTCACCATTTGCATCCCTCCACAGCTGCATGCAGGGACGGGTCCCATGCCAAAAAGCCCCCTGTGAGCAACCTGCTGTTTGCACAGCTCCTTAGCAGAATTACCTGTGAAAACAAGATAAAATAGCTGTGAAATCCCTCCAGCCAGCAGGAACAAGCCCAGCAGCCACGAGCCCTTTGAGGGACACGTAGTGGCTCCCAGGCTGCCAGCCACAGAGCCCTGCAGGCTCAGCACCGCTCTGCCCTGCCGCTGCCTGCCCACGCACCACCCAGCTCCATCCTGAAGGAAGCCTGCCAATAAAAAACCCTCTCTTTTTTTCCCCTACCCTGACATTTTTGCACTCCCCAGCTTTTCCAGGCCTCATCCCAGCTGGAAGTGACATCCCGCTTGCAGTCCGGGCACTGCGGTGACCCAGAAGCTCCAGCCCTGCTAAAAATCAATCCTTTTTCCACGTCTGGATTCAAACAAGTGGTCATCTCTGTTGAGGAATGCAAAATATCAAAAGCAAATACAAAGTTTAAATTAAAGCAGCAGCTCCGGGTTTCTGCAGCTTTCCAGCAAGCCGGGCCACGAGAGGATATTCCTCTTCCACACGGGAGAGGCTCCTGGGACTCCTTCACCCCGGCCTTTCGTTTAAAGCTACCTTAAATTTCCAGGTTTCCTTTCACGAATGAGGGTTGCGCAGTCTGAGAGGGCTGTTACTGCAGAGGCTTCAACGGAACAACCATCAGGGCACAGCTGGGGACACGGACTGAGAGGAGTCTCCAGCAAAAAGCCCTCTCAGGGTCTCCAGCTCCAGCCCAGGGACTCCACAGCCACTGGGAAGTCCAGCCTCGATGAGGTTTTTACTGGAAATAAAGCAGAACATCTGAACTAACAGGAAAACAAAGCAAGTGTGGAGTGGCTGTTCAGTGGATGAGGAATCGGTTGGATGGTCACATCCAGAGGGCAGTGGTCAACAGCTTTGCAGTTTGCAGACAACACGCCTGAGGGACAGGATGCCATCCAGAGGGACCTGACAAGCTCGAGAGGTGGGCCCATGTGAACCTCATGAGGTTCAACAAGGCCAAGTGCAGGGTCCTGCACCTGGGATGGGGCAACCCCCGGTATCCATACAGGCTGGGAGATGAAGGGATTGATAGCCGAGTCCTGCCGAGAAGGACTTCTGGATGAAAAGCTGGACACGAGTCGGCAGTGTGTGCTCACAGCCCAGAAAGCCAACCCCATCCTGGGCTGCATTCCCAGCAGCGTGGCCAGCAGGGCGAGGGAGGGGATTCTGCCCCTCTGCTCCACTCAGGGGAGACCTCACCTGGAGTGCTGCATCCAGCTCAGGGGACCCCAACAGCAGAAGGACATGGACGATGGAGCAGGTCCAGAGGAGGCCATGAAGATGCTCCAAGGGCTGGAGCCCCTCTGCTGTGAGGACAGGCTGAGAGAGTTGGGGGTGTTCAGCCTGGAGAAGAGAAGGCTCCGGGGAGACTTTATAGTGGCCTTACAGTGCTTAAAGGATCATAAGAAAGATGGGGACAGACTTTTTAGCAGGGTCTGTTGCGATAGGACAAGGAGTAATGGCCGTAAACTAAAAGAGAAAAGATTCAGACNAGTAATGGCTGTAAACTAAAAGAGAAAAGATTCAGACTAGATATAAGGGAGAAATTTTTCACACTGAGGGTGGTGAGACACTGGCCCAGGTTGCCCAGAGAGGTGGGAGATGCCCCATCCCTGGAAACATCCAAGGCCACGTTGGATGGGGCTCTGAGCAGCCTGCTCTAGCTGAAGATGTCCCTGCTCATGGCAGGGGGGTTGGACTCGATGGCCTTTAATGGTCCCTTCCAAACCAAACCATTCTATGATTCTAAGTGGGGCCTTTTTTCCCCCCACCTGCAGAGCTGTGCCCATTCCCAAGCTCCAGGACAGCCAAGCAGGGCTGGTAATGTCCACACCAGAAGGAGCTCCATTTTCCAATTAAAAGCTAATTGTCTTTTTACTCATTAACCATGCCAGGCCTTACTCATTTTCCTTGGTATTCTTCTGCCCCTTAATCTTTCTTAATAAGCGTGCTGCAATGCAGGACACCCGGCGCTATCTGGATTTACAGCATCAGAGCAGCAGTTAATACTTCTCAGTCTCATAATTCTTTAATTTAGGGGCAGCTCCCAAACATATGTGCCAGGCTCACGCACTGATTTATTCTCCGGCAGACACTGCTTGCTCAGGACTCCCAGCTCACGTCGGCTCCGGGAAGGAAAAGCAAGTCTAGGCTTGGTTTTGTAAAATGACCTAGCGCAGAACAGCCGAGCCCGCTAAAGCCCGAGCACAGAGGGATGAGTTTATGATGATTTCTCTTAAAATAACAACAGAATTGAAGCAGCTAAAGCCAGGCTTTCAGACAAGTGGTCCCAGCCGTCTTTCCAAAGCAAACATTGCAGCGCTGAGAAACAGAAATAAAAATGACTTCATGGGTTTACTTTGGCCCAGAGCTTGTAGAAATGAAAAATGAGCTGGGTTTCGAAAACTCCCTTATTTCCCAGGATCCAAGGTTTTATTAACAAGTTTGTCAGTAAGGATTTTTTGACTCTATTTCCAATGTCAGCCACAACCTGAAAAATGAGATTTCTACAGCCCTGCTGTTTTTCCACCCTGCAGAGGGACTGCAGACACTGACCCCATTAAGAGGCACAGGGCTGAATGGACCCTCTCATTTGCACCTTTGCTGTACAGCCACCCAGCCGGAGGCACATCTGCCACAATGGCTTTGGTGGCTCACAAAGGATGGCACAGCACAGCCCCGAACAGAGCTCACCCAAAGAGCTGCTCAGGTGCTGGTCTAACCAGCGAGTTGCTCTTCAGTTTTTCCAGCATCTTTCCAATTGCAAAAGTTAATATACCGCTGCAATCACCACATTTCATCTCTGGCTATGTCAAAACAGGATACCATACTACTGTTACCGCACTGAAACAGCTACATGGATGCAGCTTTGGCCTCTGAAGGAAGGACAGAAGAGGCTCTGCTACATCCCAGTGCTGTTCTCCAGCCCACAGCTCTCTGCAGCCTCCATCCACTCCTGCAGCTTTGCAGAGATCCCAGCTAAGCTCAAACACACCATGGGACTTTACCAAAAAGCAGCCAAAACCATTTCTTAACAGCTGATGAAACTACCGGTGGGGGGGAACCCCCCCCTTCGCCCCCATGGTGAGAAGCTAAAAAGAATTCAGCAATTTGCCAGGAAAGAAAAGATCCCCACCCGTGCTTTGCTGCATCTTGCACCCCAGCACAGCGCTGCCTCCGTCCGAGCGTTGTGCGGCCCCGGGCAGAGTCAGAGTCCGAGCAACAGGGTGATGTTAGCACCATTGTTTATTTAAAGAGGGAGCACAGCCCAGGGGAGAGGCGCCCTCCGCTCCCCTTCCGCAGTGTGGCAGTACAAACACCCCCCTGGGAGCAAAGGGCCGGCTCCGAACATGGGTCACCCCAAAACACATCTCCCACGAGTGTGCAATACCCTCCCTCCTCCTTGAGTGGGGGGGCACGGCTCCATCCCCCAAGGAAAGCTGGAAGGGGAGACACAAGACATGCAGGAACCTTCACAAAAGCCATTCCCAAGGTACCAGAGCAGCCAGCACGAAATCCAGGCAGGCTGCGAGGCCGGTCTCCACCGCCTGCTGCACACGCTGCTCCAAGGTGGAACACGGCTGCATGCTTCTACTTTTGCAGAACCCAGGTCTTGCAGAGAGAGGCCTTGCCGTTAGCTCTCCATCCCTCCCTCATTTGCCTTTCTGTAATAATCCCAAAACTTGCATTCCACACATTAGGCAGCAGTTAGCCCAATTTATTACAATATAAATCTACCTGGGAACGGAAGGAAAAAATCCACCCCTACACACCATGGCCTGGCAGAGGATAATTTTTCCTGTGGCTCCCCCTCCCCTTATAAAAAAAACCTTAAAAAATAAGATATATAAAAAAAAGCAGAACAATCCTTCATGATAAGATTAAGGTCCTTGATGTGTGACTCTGTTTCAACATGCCCAAAAACTGTCGAGCTTTCTCCTGCATGAAGAGTTGGTCTCGGGTTCCACCACAGGCCACCGCTTTCCAAGCCCTGGTCATCTACAGAGGGAAAAGAAAGCACATGTACAATACAGTTAAGGGAGAGGACAAACACAATGTCGACATCCTGTTTTAAAAGGCTGCAAAAACAAAATAAAACTCACAACTATCTGCTACCCAAGGGAAATAAAACTTCAGACTTAGGAGCACCCATCTGGCAACCAGGAGGAACTTGCACACCACCAGTTACTCATCACAGCTGAGATGGTTGTTTCTAGCAAAGGGGGGTTACATTCTGCAGTTTCCCAGGTGAGTGCTCCATTTCAGGATGACCCATGTGCCCTTTCAGGGCTTTCCCTTGGCTTGAGACAAAAACTGCAAAGCAAAAACCCAATAAGGCTCCTTGTGCTAAAGAGATTCCAGAGGGATGGAAGGAATTCAATAACACCTTTGGGGTTTATTCCCAACCAGTTCAATTCCCACATGAGCTGCTCAGCCCAGGTCTAGATTGGTCAAAGACCATCCTTAGCAGCAATTTGGCACCTGGAGTTTCAGCAGGGCCCTGCAGCACACAGAAGAGCTGGAAATCAGGTGAGCTTCAGTCACTGTGTACAAAAAGGGCTCCCAGGAGGTGCCTTGGCACTCTAGGAAAACCCCTGCAAATCCTCTGATAAACACAGCCTGGAGATACACAGTGCCCTGAACTGGAAATACCCACTTTAACATGCACTGCGAACAACCAGGGCTTGAGCTTCGGCATTTGCTTACAGTAACACTGCCTCATGCAGCCACAGCATGGCTCCGGGATTGATTTAGGTTCAGCCCACAGCTGGGTGAGCTTCCTTAATAAATAACTGCCACTGCTAGCAACACCAGTCCAGCCCAATAAATCCTGAGAGCCCAGCAACACCACAGACAGCTCTGCTGTCTTTGCACAATGGGATTTCACTGCACACCTGTACTCTGTCACCGTGCAAGCTGCCTTACTGTCACCTTCAAGTCACTCCCAAAGCTTTATTTATATGGATCTATTAGCTCTCAGAGTAATACGACCCTGCCTAAGACAGGAGGAGAAATGGAAGTGTTTAAGTAGGGTTTATTTTGAGAAGGGGAAGGAATTACTCTGGCTGAGGAGTACCTATTTGTCAGGAGAAAGAGCTTTCACAACAGACAGCTCTAATCCAGGGACGGCCACAACCCTCCTTGCTGCAGTGTTTAGCGAAGGCTGAGCCAAGGCTGCTCAGCGAAGACAACATTGTACCTGGGTTCTTCCTGGGATCTGAAAACACCCCTACACTCGCCCCCAGTTGCAGTTTCACCCCTCACCAAGGAGGGCATGTATTTCCATCCGCATTCAAGCTACCAGAGCGCTCCCATGACTTGGCCCAAACAAATACCTGCAAAATCACTGTCCAAATCCCCTTCCCTAAGTCACGCTGCCTTACAAGGCAGGAATACCCCTCTACTAGTGCACTCTCACCGTAAACATACCAAATGGTGAAGATTTTAAGGAGAGCACAAGAAACCCCAGAGTGCATTTGTAGGCTACTGTGACTCCAGCACAGCCCAGATGTGCTCCAGTGTGGACCTGAGGAACAGGGTAGCTTTAACACCACCAACCTCAGCAGGAGCTACAAAGGTGGTACACTGTCAACTGGAGCTCTGTACTGCTGCCATGGGTTCAGGTAAACTGCAGGATAAAGCCAGCCTGCGCTGCCTATGGCACACAGCCTTCATCACATCCTAAAAACACCCTAAAAATCACAGAGATGGGAAACACCTTTTTGTTTGGCATTTATACAGCACTTCACAGACTTGCTATGCAAAGAGAAGCAAAAAAGATGACCCTACTGTTGGCTACTCAGGGAGGGCTCACCAGAAAAAGGAAAGTTTGCTTCACTGCTGGGTGAATCCTCTAGATTCCCTGATGGACTGAGACAGGATGCAGATTCCCATGACAAAAGTCTGGGGCCAAACAAGCAGGCCACAGCTCTGATCAGCCACAAGGCTTTGAGCACCAGCAGAAGGGCAGGTTTGCAAAGAGACAGGAGGAAGCTGTAGCGTGACACTGCTGGCTCAGCATCTCCAAACCTGGGTGCAAAGACAGCCCTGACAGCATATGGATGCCTATGCAGCAGTGCACGGAGCTTCGTCCCCTCGCTGCTTCTCCCAAAGAGGGAGAACGGCTGCACTACCAGCTAACCTTCTGACTGGGAGGGCAGAGGATGCAGGGCTTACCGGTGCTGGTGGTCTGAAATGGCTCGGCATTTTTGTGTAGGACATTTTCTCTGACTGCACTTGCACAAAAGCTCTGTTGAGCAAACCACTGTCATTCTTCCTGCTAGAGGAGGAAAGGTTCAGAGACCTCGACAGGAAATTCAAAGGCTGCAAAGGGGAAATAAAGAAAAGTATAAGGAAACAAGTTAATTTGCCCTAACAGTGCTGATAGTTGGCCTGGATAAAAGGCCAGCTAACAAATCCAGCCCTTCATCCACATTCACATGTACTGTTCAAAGGCAACTGCAGGTGGCAAAGCTCCCTCTGCCGCTTTGCACAGGGTTTCTCTGGAGCAGAAGCCAGCTCTACCCCTGTTCTGAGCAGAGTACCCCTTCACCTGGGATCTTTTGAAACAGACAGTCTTGGGGAAGGCAGGCATATTTTGCGTCATATCTTCATCCACAATATCCAGGGCCAGAGACTTCCGGACCTTCTTGATGGGACTCCTGCGCAACTGGGGGACATAGAAACACAAGCGTCAGCATGAATCAACCCTGTGAACTGACACCCTAAGAGCCCAGGGTGCACACCAAGCCCACGTCACCCCAGGTCTGCATTGCACCAGGACCTCAGGAAGAAGGCATGCTGCAGCCTTCCGCACCACAGGACACAGCAGCTTCCAATGCTCTCCACCTGGCACCAAGAGCCACTGATTTAGACGAGGAAGTCCCTTTCAGTAGGAAAGGAAGGCCACCAGGGCAACTGAGCCGAGACTTTGCATGCCAGCCCACAGCCTTCTGGGATCCCAACTTGCCACAGACACTCCAAGCATGCCATGATTCTCTCCTGTAGGTTAAGGACACAGCATCTCCTAGCATGCCCCAAGTTTAGCACAAGCCAGGACATAGCTGGCAGTATTTTAAGCAGGCCTTAATCACAAGCACCTCTTGCTGAATAAAAGGCAGCAGCCATGGGTCAAAAACAACAACATCAAAAAAACCCCCAAACTAAACACCAAACCCAAACTTTTTGGCATCAACAGTAGGTTGAACAAAACCAGCCAAAACACCCCTCAACAGCGCAGGGCAGCCCAGCAGCAAGTACTGGATGCAAAAATCAGCTCACCCCTTGTTTCCTCTTCTGTTTCTCAGGCTTCACGTCATCCTCTATGATAAGTTCAATGCCAGCTTCACTTCGGAGCACTTCTTTCAAGTCTTCTTCCAGGTGAGGAGTTTGGGGCTGGTGTGAAAAGGAGGATGGAGAGCACAAGACAAAATTTGCATGCTGGGCAGACTTACTAGTATTTCCCTCAACGGATAATGGAGCCAGGGGAGCCCACAGGAGCTCACAGTGGGAGGGATGAACACGAGAGACTCTTATCATCTGAACCCCAAATGTGCCACCAAGAGACCAGCATGNGGATGAACATGAGAGACTCTTATCATCTGAACCCCAAATGTGCCACCAAGAGACCAGCATGCACAGAAGGCCTGAGATACTGGAAACTGCCATGTCCACAACACCCACACTAAGAGACCAGTTCCACAGGGATGCCTAGGTAGATCATTTCCTTGCTTTTCCTCAAGGTCATCAGGAGCCAAGCACTGCAGCCTGATTAAAGGGCAGGTTTTGGCATGTTTAGCTGGTTTACAGAGGAGCTTAAGAGTCCTGTGGCTACTTACCATGACATGTTTACCATGACAAGGTCCCCTTCATCCCTCCCACCCCAGCCTAGCACTACCAAACTGGACTTTGTTATGGCACAGGTAACAGCTGGCTCACAGCTCCACTGCAACCTATCCCACATCCCGCTTGCGTTCATTATGTTTCTGCCACCAGCAAGCAGCAGAGCTGCCCAATACTTACCAGAGGCCTAATTGGTCCATATTTCTCCAGGGCATTTTTGAAAGGTGTGGGAGTGTGAGGAGTGTTGTCCACCACATATTTCTGATCTGGTGTGACAAACCTGGCAGCAGAGAATGGGAAAAACGAAGAATCAGACATGCTGCAACCCACAAAAAGTAACCCACATCCTCCTGAGCCCTCTCATTACATGAGCCACCTGCAGAGTCTCATGTGGTCGCAGCAGAAACCACCTGCCTGGCTGGACTGCGCCTGGGGTGCGAGCAGGGCAAACAGGCACAGAGGAGTCTTCAGCAGGAAAAAAAATCCTTCAGACATGCCAGCTATGCCGCTCCACCCTGCCAGCTGCCAAGCACCCTTGTCAGAAAGCGGTACAGCACCTCTGACCCAGGCAATGTGCATCTCTGCAGGCCAACCCTACTCTGCAACGCTTCCACTGGCAGCGCTGCTCAGGCCCAGCCTGGGCTTGTGACAGTCACAAGTGGAACAGCAGAAGTCCTGGGTGCAAATGCGCTTGGAACAGCCAAGCCAGCTTGCACGGCCTGGACAGGAGAGCTGCTCTGGGCCAGGCTAACAGAGCAGTTTTGCTAGCACAGCCAGCACCCCCAAACACTGTGCTGCTACAGTCTGCCAGCAGAAGACAGCCTGTGCAGACAACTCCTGCTCACCTGCCTGGTACAGGGCCTTGGGTAATCAATGCCCCGGACCACCCCTCAGCTCAGGCAAAGCAGAGGGTGCAGAGCTGAAAGGATGGATCTGAACAGCTCTTGAGAAAATCAAACCCCCTCCCTGCTGGCACAGGGCTCACAGCACAGCACTGTTTCCCAGACAGAGACACACACAGAAGGCAACAGCCCACCCAGCAGCTGAGCACAACGGTGTTCACTTGGCTGCAGCCCCAATCAGATGGGACACTTGTTCCCTGCAGCTCAGAGAGGAACTGTCTTTGGGAAACACTGATTTAGTGAAGTCCCCAGCCTGCCCTGCTCCTCTCAGTACTTTCAGTACAAGTACTAGGGGAGGTATATTTGAATTGGACCAGACTCCTGCATGGAAAAGGATGCTGGTCAGGTGGGGATGGGGGAGGAGGAGAAAGAAGAAAGGACTTACGCTGAGTTCTTCTGAAGCAGAGGGGTCTTGTCCCTGTGCAGAGGGGTGGTGACAATCACCTTCTGACTGCACACAGGCGTGGAGGTCAGAGACGGGTTCTCCAGTTCTAGTGTATCTTGTTTGGTCCAAAAGTTTAAGAACTGCACAGTACAGGAAAGAAAGAGAAGACACTCAGTCTCAAGTATCTCAGCATAGTATCACAAGTCATTACATTTTCCCAAATATGGGGGAAAACCTGAATAGGGACAATCCTCCCATACTGAGTGGCACAAGAGGGATCTGTTCCAGTATAAACCAGGATGACTCTTACAGACTCAGAGTCCTGACCATAGACACACACGTGAAAGTTGCCAGAAGGTGCCTCACACCTATATAGATTATTCACTTCCCGTAAGGGATGACCTGATACCACTACAAGGAGCTACAGGGTGGGAGAGAAGTCTCTTATTGCACCTGTCCAGATAAGGCCAAGCAGAACGGTGAAGGAGAGGTAACACCAGCCCACCAAAGCCCTATTCTGACCTCAGGTTGGCAAACATGAAGGAAGTCCATCTAACACAACAGCATACAAGTTAACAGATTTTGCACTGAGCTGTCTTCAGCCTAAACTGTGAGAAAATGACAAACTGTCTCATCTATGCTAGGATTTTACTTCACAACAGCTAGTAAGTGACACCTTTACTCCCATAAGGAATGAGGTTTGTAGCCTCGAGAGAATTGGGAGAGAAGAGCTCTGTGTGTTACATCCACTGATGGCTGAAGCTCAGCCCGAGAGGCAGGACATGCCATTTGCCTTCTCAGATTCACTCCAGACCTTCCAGCCTTTTACGCTCTGCAGAGCTGCACATTTCAGGTCCTGCTCTGATTTCCCAGTTCTCGTTGGCCTTGCATTCGAGGTCCACCTGAACCTGGGTGTCAGACTGTCCTGTGGTGTTCTCTCATGTGCCACCCAGGGCTGCAGAAACAGCAGAAATAAAGGCCTGGAAAGCATGCATAGACAGGGGCTGAACAACAGAGAGCTGCAGGAACTGTGCTGGAGAACACAGCAACGCAGCAGCCTTTATTCTGCTTTATAGACAGAACTCCACCACATCAGTATAAGAGACACCAGTGGGTTTGAACACCACAGTGCTGCAAGATGATGTATGTTGGAGACCACGTGTGCAGACACTGTAGGAGTCATGACAAAGGCTGAAATATCCTGAGTCCCTTTTGCAATGAAGACAAGCCCAGGAGCATTTTCCTAAGCACAGCAACTCTGAGATCTGCACAAGGCACGTGCTGCGAAGCCTGCCTGCATGACTTAACTGGAAACAAACAGGGAAAGTCACTTTTCACCATTGCCACTCTACTACCCACAGCTGGTGCACTAATGCCCTGGGGACAGAAGCATCATGCTCTCCAGCGATCCTGCAGCGGGCAAGCATGTAGATCTGCAGTGGTGTTCCTTCCTCATAGTAAGCACACGCCTTGCCTGTCACACAGGGTAGCTGGGCCTCCCCATGCTGCAAGCGCTCCCAGAGGCAGACACAGGCTGCTGCTCCCACAGGAAGGGCATCACTGAAGACAAGCAGTGCGAAACCCCAGCTCTGCACCTTGTTTTAGCAGAGACACACACCCTGTGCACTGGTACTGCCTCATTCAAGGGAGGAGTAACACAAAGCTGGCAGAGCTGATGGGAATACATGGCATTAAGGCAAGCAGATACAGCACTAACATGCTTATTAGCTCATGACCAAGCCCCAGCAGAGGAACACAGACTGGGCTCTGCCATTGCTCCATACCTGAGATGGAGAGAAGGGCAGTGTCTTGACAGGGGTGCTCTTGGGTGTCATGCTGTTGCAGGAGTCAAGGAAGGAAAGGCTGGTGCTGGCGGCATTCTCTGTGACGGGGGAGAGGGAGATCTTCCTCTTCTTCTGCCTCTTCAGCACAGAGGGCGGTGTGCCAAAGCTCACATCTGCGTGCGGAGAGATGGGGATGAGCTCCCCCTTGCTGCTCTTGCTCAGGTCAGAGATGGTGTGGCCGTCCAAGCGGTACTCAGTCACATTGGGCAGGGATGGCAGTGGCTTGCTAGGGGTTTGCCTCACCGGGCTGTTGCTGCTACTGCTGCTGCCGGCGGAGGGTTCCTCAGGCAGGTCAAACTGGGTCAGATCACACCACCCATCTGGGTCCTGCACACAAGGGAAACCATCAGAAGCAGCCCAGGAAGGAAAGCTGAGCAGCCGACTGGTGCAGGTGCAGGGATAAACTGGGAGGTGAAATAAGTGGGTGTGTGAGACTACACTGGCTTTTGCAAGGAGCCTGGCTAAAGGAGAGCTTAAGCCCTCCTCCCTTCTGCTGCCAGCACAGCTGAGAACCAGACCAGGGAACTGACCCAGCTGAAAGCTGCTGCTTGTGCATACGGCAGATTTTTCTATTCACGGAAGGTTGGTTTCCCAGTTCAGTTCACAGCGCAGCTGCACAAACAGCTGCACCCCCACACAGAGGGGACAAAAAAAGCAGCTGGGGATGGATCTGGGGACAGGGGCTGAATGAAGTGACTGTCACCCAACACCAAACCACAGTCTTGGGCACACCAACACAGCTGGACACAGGGCTCTGCTGTAACGCACACTGCTAGAAGCAGATTAAAAATAACCAGACCAGTTCAGAGATCAGCTGCTTCACAGCTCAACCCCACCAATACCCAAAGTACCATACAAGCAGGCCCCTAAGGACCCACAGATGGGCCTTTAAGCCTTGGGCACAGACTCTCTATCCTCCTATACACATGCAAAGTGGATCCTTCACAGATAATCAGTTCATAAGCTCTTCAGGCAGGGTGGGGTCTGCAGTGACATTTCCCTCTGATGGCAGCAAAGTGCTCTGTTGATTCTAGCCAGCCTCCTGCTCTGGCATGCCTCCATCACCCTGGGGACCTCAGCACTGCTTGACTGTCCAAAAATTACTAGTTTGAGTGAAGCAACCTCCACTGAAAGCAAATAGTGGCATCATCCCAGTGTGAAGGGGTCCATCCTGCATACTACAAGCGTGCCTGGCCTATTCCCAGCCTGTCCTGTCCTATCCCATCCCTGAACAGGAGGGAAAGGAAAGCCCACGAGCACAGGCCTGAACCGTTACAAAAGAGAGAGCTGTGGACACTCTGGCTGATAAAGGTGAACTTGAGATCAGGTTTGGCAGCATCTACAGCCTCCCACACCAGCAGAGCCCGTGCACAAGGACACCCACTAGGGGAATTTGTAAGCCCAGAGCAATACTGGCAGAGCTGGAAAGGCCTAATCCAGCCCTGGAAAAGAGACAGGGGGAAGTTGCAAGCCAATGACAGACCCAGCCCTCCTCAGGATGCCCATGGTGACGAGCAAGGGGACCCAGTAAGTCCACTCAAGGGAAAAGGGTGGGGATCAGTCTCCCTACATTAGCTGGAGGAGTAAGGTTCTGTTACTTACAGATTCAATCATGTCAAGAGCTTCATTGAAGGCTGGCACAGATGTTGGGTACAAATAGTTGGCAGCTTCGACGACCCATTTGTACGGTGATGTGACAAATGAAGTGGCATCCTCAGGCAGCGCATCATCTGGGGTCCCCTCAGTGTTATGCTCTGCCAGTTCAACAGCTGGCAGCTCCGAGGGTAACTCCTGCACACCCGTCACTTCCTCATCACTGACATCTTCTTCCTTTATTTCAGAGATATTGACTGGCCAGTTTGGCAGGACAGTCTTTGCGCATACAACAAAGAAAGTCCAGCCATTAGTAGAAACCAAGGGAACAATGTCAAGTCCTGGGGACAAAAAGCAAGGGTCCCTGGACACATTCAGCTCCACCTGCTCTCCTACCTGCCATTCAGTTTGTTTCACATCCCCATTCTCCCTCACTTCTCTGTCCCACACACCATCTGAGCAGGAGTCCATGCAACATAACGAGCACAGGACTGTTTAATTGAAGATTTCTCTTAACAGTATCCCAGGAAAAAGTTGAACGAAGGCTGAGCAGGTAGCACTAATTCTGCATTTCCTACTTTCCAAGAGCCTGCCTTTGAAAACTACATGCTTTCTTCATGAAAAAATAAATGGGTGTACTTCCCCTGCTTCCTTTTTTAGAGGAAAAGAATGCAATACCTCTTCACCATGCCCCCCACACTGTCTGAAGCAGCCTCCTTCTCCCACCACCAACAGCATAACGGAGCCAAAAAAATCTTCCATCTCCAAGACAGACCTGATGCTGGGATTGGCAAGATAACAGCACTAGCAGACTGCTGTACTCCGCCTGGATAGCACACTCAGGCTCACATTACATCTCTAGCTCCTGGAGGGAGAGATCTCCCAAGGGTCGGTGTCTTTGAGAAAGCTGGTGGAAAGCACAGACCGTCTATGTAGACACCAGGCTGTGGCAAAGGCAGCATGAGAGGCAGCAGAAGGGTGGATGAACAGCTCTGATACGCATGAGCAGAGCAGGGGACTGACCCGGCTGCCTGCTGCAAATGTGCTGGTGCAGTACCTGGCTCCCAGCTCTCGTTTGACTTTGGCTCTCCTTGTCATCCACTTCCACGAGCAAGTATAGTGACTTGGACTTCTTCGTTTCATTGAGGAAGCCTCCTGTGTCCACCTTCCGCTTGATGGTGGAGTTCCAGTGATTCTTCACAGCATTGTCGGTCCTGCAGAGAAAGCCGAAGGAAAGAGAAATCACCATTTCCAGCAGCTTTAAAGCACAGCTAACAGCTCCTACACGCTCTCCAGCCCCACCCTCTGAGCCCAACAGATGGATCTCCACAGGGCACCAGCACCAGCGAACAAAGAGGTCCTACCTCCCAGGCAGCAGCTTGGCAATCTCCGCCCAACGATTCCCCAGGACCTTGTGGGCTTCAAAAATGATGCGATCCTCCTCCTCTGTCCACGAGGACTTCTTCACCTCAGGGTTCAGGTGGTTATGCCAGCGTTCCCGACACTGCTTCCCTAACCGCCCTTTCAGGTGCTTGGCTATCAGCGTCCACTGTTTGGTGCCATATTTTTTAACCAGTTCAATTACCTTTAAAGAGAGTGGAAGGGAAATAAGTTAATTGAATAAAGGATGGGAAGGTCAATAGAGTCATCTTGAAGCTTTGCACTTCACCTCTATTGGAACCAGGTAAGGGCAAAAAGAGAAAAGGCCCCTTAGGAGAAAAAGCTAGAGGGATCCAGCACTGACAATCAGATGTACCAACACTCATGAGAGCAACGATTCAGGACACTTAAAGGGAAGAGGAAAGCAGGCAGCTATTGCTCTGCTGTAGCAAGCCAGAAGGACATCATGATTAGCTTCCTTAGGATGTGCTTGACATAATACACAGATGGGAGGCAAAAGGGACCATAACAGCCTGTAATGGGACCAAAAAGGAAAGTAATGGGGGAGCAGAAGTGTTAGAGAGAATCTGAAAAACTCGGAAATTTTCAGTAGAAGACCTCAGTAAAAGTTGGAATTCATTCCAACTTTTCTTAAGTACATCAAGACGAGTCTATCTGAGCTGGTCCTTCTCAGCTCACTCTCGAATCAGCAGAGAAATGGGCTCACAGAAGTCATGAACTGATCTAGCCGACCTCAGACATCCACTTCAGCCTGACTACTGTGGCACAGGAAATGCCAGTTTTGTTTTTCTCTTCGGTCAACACGGCCAGGTCAGGTGGAGATCTGCCAGCAGGCAGATGAATTAATTCCCTTTTCTGCTCTCTCCCTTGGCAGTCTACTGTAGCAGTACTGTGTGAAAGGGAAAAGGTGTTTAGCTAAAGAGGCCTAGACCTGCTTCTGCTCGTCATGACCATGGCTGCATTAGTGTGCTCAGAACAGGTCACTGCTGCTCTCACAGGCATCCACCACTGTAAAGAATTACCTAAGGGCCTGACACCTCCATCCCCTCTGCAGACAGTCACAGTCCAATGCTCAGATTCTCTCTTGCCCCAGCTCACCTTTTGGTCCTCCTCTTTGGTCCAAGGGCCCTTGACCAAGTCTGGATTCAACACCCTCAGCCACCGGTACTGACACTGCTGATCGCTGCGGTTCTAGGCAAGGAATGAGAGTAGCCATTAGTTAGATCAGAGGCTCCAAAAGCCCCTATAGCAACAGTAGTCCCCACATGCACAAGCTGTCCCACAGAAAACCTACAGAAGCACATAGAGAATACAGATTAGGGCACTGGGCACAGAAAACAGGGACAGGAACCTCAATTCCTCATCCCAGCTCCAACAGACTTGCCCTTGAAAGTCCTCTATGCAAGAGGGATGGATGTCTCCCTGCCCTGAAGGAGCACTGTTTCACAGCCTGGAGCTGCAGTCACAGAACAGAGTCCCACTGTGCAAGGTGCTGCACAGACGCAGAGAACCAGCGCACTGAGCACAAGAAGCAACATGCAAACACTACAATTCCCAACTGGGCAAGGGGTCACTTACAGGAAAGTGACTGGCCAGGAACTTCCAGTCATTCTGCCCATAATGTCTTACTAACATCTTCAGCTGCTCATCCTGCAAAGAACAAAGACATCCACTTTCACATACACTGAGGCAACACACACCACAGGCACCCCCGGGCTGTCGGCATCAAGAGAACAAGCTAGATATTTTGAACTGTTAAGAAGGGTTTTTTTGGCATTTTGCATTCAGGGGATGAAGGTAACTCACACCATCCTTTTGCAGCACTCCAGTGCATGGAGCCCAACTGGAACAGACCGTTTGGTTCTGGGCTCTGTGCTAGGGTGAGCTCGTACAGTGAATACAAAACGAGAGCTCAGCTCTGTCCTAGTATAGTCTTGTTCAAAACCTGTGGCCAAGGCTACCTGCTTATCCAGTCCCAGTACAACCCTGACCAGACAGTCCATCTCCCAGCTCAACCACTGCTTTTGCCCAGCCAAGAAAACCGACTGGTTTAAGTGTATCACCACTAGCCCAGTGGTCAACTGTCTTTCAGTGTTCCTGCGCTCTACAGCATTTCTTTCCTCAGGTTTGCTGACTCTTGCAGCTCACAAAAAGCTGCTAAAGGTATCCTTGCCTGTGTGCTCTGGATGGGCAAACCGAATCATGAAATAATTCCCTGCCCAACACAAGCCCGAGGCTTTAATCTCTGCACAAAGACCACCTTACTTGGTGTTCAGACTCCAGGGAAGACAGGACATCTTATAGTTTTCAAACAGAACAAAGATGATGGAGGAACTGGGAGGAGGGAAGAGAACATCCCAATTAATTTCAGGCTCTCAGCCAGGACAACTAAGCCATCATCCCAACAGTCTCAACACTCCCTGCTTTTGCTACAGAAAAGGGAGGACATTTCCACTGCACAATTCAGCTTGCTGGAGGCCTCAGCCATCCTCTGGAACTCCTCTTTGCTCACAAGAGTGCTGCAGTCTGTGGATGCCTCGCACAGGGCTCACATGCTTAAGCTAAAGTGGAGAGCTCTTGCTCTCCGGGCTACACTTCAAACTCCCCTGAAGCACCCAGCCTCATCAGCTCACATCAGCAAAACAGACACACGGTCTTCTCCAGTAGGGAGACAGCAGGAGGTGGTATCGTGGCCAGTGGGAGACGGCTGGGGTGGAGGCACCCAAGCCCCGGGTGCCATGCCAGAGACTTACCCCAAAGCACTGTTCTCACTCACCTCTTCTTGTGTCCACTTGACTTTGCACCGCCCATCCCGCTGCTCCGGCACATCCGAGTCGGTATCCTGGTAATGCAGCTCGTCCTGGTCCTCACTAGAGATCAACAAATGAAGGATATAATTTCCACCTCTGATAAAAATGCAGCAGAGGAAGCAACCTCCACCTCGTAGAGCAGAGCTCTGGAGAGCAACCTGCACCGTGCAGAGCAGCGCTCCAGTCCTACCCTCTTCCAGTGCTGGACCCTGACACTTCACAGACGTTCCCTCAGACACCCCAGGTTTAACGGGGTCCCTCAGCTTTGGGCTCCCGGTGCAGGCTAGCAATTTCTATGCTGCCGAGAGCGGGGGAAGGAGCGTTGGTCTTGATTTCTGCTCCCTTCTGTCCCCGCGGGAGGACTCTGTGTCTCGGGACTGGCACCATTTCCCTGCTTTACAGCTCACCAGTCTCCCGGCTTGCTGGGGTGAAGAGAAGGGACGGGAGAAGCAGCCAGAAGCCGTCCGGCGACAGCCGGGAGCGCGGCCCTGACGGCCCCGGCCCATCACCCGGCCCGGACCCCCCCGGCCTGCCCGCTCCCCCCCCCCCCCCCCCGAGGGCAAAGCCAGGCCCGCGCCGAGCTCCCTGGTGGGAGCAAGAGGAGCCCTTAGAGCGGGGCCCCGCGGAGCCCGGGTGTGCGGGGCCGCGGCCCTGCCCGCAGCCCGCCGTCCCGCTGCCCGGCCGGAGAGCGGGAACGGGCCGTCCGGGGCGGAGGGGGCCGCGCTGTGGAGAGGCGCCTCCAGGGCGTCCCCGAGGCTCCCTCCCACCCCCCCCTTTCCCCGGTGGGACGGCGCGGGGCCGGCAGACGGAGCCCCCGCGGCGGCGGGGTCGGCACTCACCCGCGGCTGCGGCGCGCCATGGCGGGGCCGGGCGGCGGCGGCGGCGGCGGCACTTTCCTATCTCGCGCCAACGGCGCCCCCCCGCCCGCGCGGGGCCGGGCCGCGCATGCGCGCTGCCGCCTCCCGCCCGCACAAAGAGGCGCGCGCGGGAGGGCGCCCGCCCGCCCCGCCCCCGGTGAGTCCCGTTCCCCCCCCCGCACCGGGGTCCGGCGGGGATCCCCCCCCCGGTGAGCCCTCCGGAGGGGGAGCCGCCCCNCGAAACGACGGCAGCGGGCAGCCCTGGGCGCGGGTAGGAGGATCCCCCCCTCCCCGGTCACCCCCGCAAAACCCGGTAAGGCGGCCCCGGGCGGGCTGGGGGTGCCCCGAGAACCCCCTGAGCCCACGGCTTTGCCCCGGGAAGGGGTTTGCTTCTGTCCCCGCACCGCTGGGGTCACCGCACGCCACGGCCACCCGTGCCATCCCCCTCCCGCCGAAACGGGGGGAAAAAAGAGCAAATGAACATTAACCGCCTCCCGCTCCGGGGGTGCGCTGGGGGGTGGGGGGTGTCCCCGCGGGTCTGGCGCTGCCGAGGAGACAACATTGTGTCACCAAAGCTCTGGAATGCTTTAATAAAAGTTAAACCGAGTTTGGTGTTTGGGTTCCCCCCCCGCCCCGTCCCCCCGACGCGGCTGAACGTACGATCGCTCCTCACAGACAATNGGGTGGCGGCACTGTCACGCCGTCGCTGTCACACCGCGCGGGGAAAGCGGCAGAACCAGGTTCCCGCTGGTTCGGGCTGTGCACACACCTGTCCCCGTGTCCCCGTCCCCGTCCCAGCTATGATGTCCGTGCTCTGCCTCTGCACCGGGATGCTCCCGGCCAGGACCAAAGCTTGAGAGAGCTGCCACCTTGTTGGGGACCCTCCCCGAGCGGTGTGTCTGGGCAGGAAGGCTCCACGTGTCCTTCTCCTTCTCCCACACAGAGGAGCACAGCTCCTGCTCTCCCGGCTGCAAACGCACCCCAGCCCCTGCAGGACCCCGTTTGCCCCCAGCAGTTACCCACAGCCCACCATCGCTGCCCCCGTGCTTCAAAGGAAGCAAAAACCCCTCCCTCTGCCAAACTAGCTTAATTAGGAAATCAGCCTGTTAATTAACTACCAGAACTATAAAACCGCTGCAAGTAGCACTGGCAAAAAAGGATCAAGGTCTTGAAGGGGGTCTCTATAGAAGCTGAAGGTAAGCAGAGCTTTCTAGCCCAGCCTCTTAGCACCCAGCCTCTTAGCATGTACTTTTTATTTCCCTAGTACTTCTCACATACTAATCTATTTAAATTATCTTTAAGTACTTTAAATTAACTTTAAGTATTTTTAATCTCTTAAAGCTTTCCTTCTAGACTGACTATACAGTTCCCCCCCTCTTTAGTAAATTCAGGAGCTTTTTATTTCTGCTTTTAATGCATTCAGTGTAAGAAATGGTTTCAGAGCACAGCTGCTGCCTTCCCCTTCCATCACCTGCCCCATTCCCTCTGGGGGCGGCTGGAAGGCAGCTGCTGGTGGAACCCCTGGTGAGAACCTCCCTCCTAGGTGGAGGGGCACCCTGAAGGAAGCTCCTGCCCATGTAGCAGAAGGCAGTGGTGTGTGGCATGAGAGCAGCCAGGAGGGCCTGTGCCCAAGGACCTCCCTCGGTGCCCTGTGGGACCCCACAGGTTGGCAGGTGGGGGATACCATGTGTGGGGCTAAGCTGAGAGCCGCTCCTCAACCTCACCCATCCTAACCACAGCCTAGTTTCAGTGCCTCCACCTCAAAGGGACTCAACTGTAACTGGGGTTAATGAACCCTTGACTCAAGGAACAAGGGTAGTGCCTCATCTCGAGGGAAAACCAGCTCCGTCTTAGTACCTTGAGCAGATGGAGAGGTTTACTGGGACTCTTTACACCCGGGATACAAAGCTAAGAGTAGTGGTATATAGGCTGAGGCTGAATAAATACAACTCTGGGGATACTCCATGATGACCTCCAAGTGGTAAACAGACCTTGGTGCAATTGTGTTGCTCTATAAGACAGTGACAGGCTGGATGCCCACCTGCCTGTCTTGGATCCCACTCAGCTCCTCGCTCCCCTAAGCAAGACTGAGACAGGGTTTTGCAGCAGATCAGTTCAGCTACTCTAAGTTTGCAACTCATTAGCGAACAGTAATGAACAATAATATGTTTATTCTAACAGGGACATCCTGGTCTCCATAAGCCTGATGGTGGACAGCATGATGCAGAATCCCACCACTAACAGGCACGGTACCAGCATCCTGACCATAAAGGAAATCCTGGAAAATGGGTTTGTGGATGGGGCCTCCAGCCATACCCATTCTTCTCCTGTCCGCAGTTATTATGTGGACAACAGCAGTGCCTCCAAACCAGACACCTGGGAGTTTCTCACGGACTTGGACAATGCAACAAAAGGCAGTTCCCTGTGTGTTGTCAAGCAGTTGGAGTCTCTGAGCAGTGGTGTGAAGACCGACCTGCACAGCCTGACCCAGGGCACCTCCGACCACAGTCTTGTCTGCTTCTGCAAGACCCACCACAGTCAGGCCGCCTTTGACCTCTCCGGTTTGCCTTGTGAGCACCCCAGCAGAGCCGGCTGCCTGATGGACGTGGCCTCGCAGAACACCTCAACGCCATGCAAGAAGGAAAAGCATCCCAAACAGCTGGAGAGCCTGCTCTCCAAGAGTATCGAGCTCACTGGTGACGTCTCAACCCTTGGGAAGATGCCAGCACCCACGTGGGAGATCTCAGCAATAAAAGCCCCCCTGGATACCAGCCTGTCCCTTGATGCGAGCACTGAGGAGTTAAGGTTACTGGGATGCTCCAAACCAGACACGCCATCCCTGGAGACCTCTGTAGTAATTCCTCTGGCTTGGCCAGGAGCCTTCAAGAGGCACCCTACGCTGATCCACAGGTCCGCCACCCCCGAGCCCCAGCTGAGCGACCTCGAGCCCGTCCCCGCGTTTCTGCATCAGGCTCCGTGACGCTGCTGCCCCGGCTCCGTGCCCGTGGGCTGCGGGGGGACAGCCCGGGGACCCCCTGTGCCGCAGAGGAGCGGGGTGCACGGAGCCGCCATCCACGCTGCGGCACAGAAGACGATCCCCCCCGTGCCCTGCGGTGCCGTGCCCTCGCTGGCTGGAGGCACCGCGTGGCGAAGGCTGCGCCCTCCGGGCCTGGGGCGACTGGAACGGCGCTGCCGGGCGGAGGAAGCTCCGGCGGTCGGTGGCAGCCCCGACAGCCACCGCCAACTGAGCAGCAGCCCCGCTGGCTCCCCCCTCCCTCCCCGATCGCTGTCTTTTGTATTAATGCAATAAAGGTATACATTTCACTCTCTCTGCGCTCTCTGGTGCGCGCCCGGCCCGCGGCTGAGCCCCGCCGGACAGGGGCGCGAAGGCCCGGCCCGGCTGCCGGCAGAACCCCGCCGCCTCCAGCGCTTCCCCACCCGTCGGCGGATCCGCGGGGCCGCCACGGAGCTCCGCGGCCCGGGGGAGGGGGCCCGACCGCTCCCGCCTCCCGCCGCGGCCGGCTTGAGGAGGGGCGACGCGCCGCGACAAGATGGCCGGGCCCTGCCCGGCCCCGCTCCTCCCCGGTGCGCGGTCCCGGGGCCGCCCCGCCCCGCCCGCCCCCGTTACCTGTCAGAGGGACCCGGGGAGGTCTCGGTGAAGGAGGGAGGCGGGAGCGCGGCCCCCGCCGCCGGGCCATGGCGGGGCTGCCGGGGGCCGCCGCTGCCCACGGGGAGCGCGGGCAGGGAGGCGGCGGCCGGGCCGGGGATCCCTCTTCTGGCGCAGCGGGGGAAGAGCAGGCGGGGAGCGGGGGGAGCGGGCCGGGGCGGCGGGGAAGGCGCCCGGGAGGGGCTCGTACTCGGTAAAACCGGCTCTCCCGAGCGTTTACAGCTTGCTGAAGGACCAACGGGCGCTCCCCCCTTTTCTGTTAGGGGTGGACTGAGGGATGAGAAGTTGTGTTAAAAAAGGGAAAGCAGCACTAGTTTTTTGGAACCAAGTCTCGTGAATCACAGCAACTTCATCCATATATAAACCCCGCGGCTCGCTGCGTGCCTAACCTTCCCCTGGCCCAGCCTCACTTCTTCAAAGCCCTCACCCACTCGTACTCCTTCCAAATTCTGTCAATCAGCCATAAACCTTACACGTACCATATTCCCACGACCAAAGAAAGCACGCCCGTTCACAAAGTAACAGTTTAGAGAGCCAAAGGGACAGCTTTGAAAGAGAGAGGCAAGCTATGCTCACACACACATTTCACACTAGAGCTTCTGGCCAAAATCCACCCATTCAGGGGAAAAAAATAAAAATCTGTTCTTTTGCTTCAGCTGTCAGAGTGTGCTACAGCCAAACAGTAAACAGGGAGCTGCTTGTATTCTCTGGCTGCTCAGATGACTTTTCGCTAAACCGTGTTACAACATCAGGAACAGGTGACAAAACAACTCAGAAAAAGGGCCCGGAAAGAGAATGCATTTGCAGTTTGAAGTGTAAACACCACAGAACAGTACAAACCAGATCTATAATAAGCGAGAGGATCACACAGTTGTTTGGTTCAACTGCAGGCTGTGCCGGTTGACTGACTGGTAGTGATACTGCAGAGGAAAGATTAAGCTTATGGTGTAAACCTGTAGCTGGAATGTACAAAGGACCCTGTGTGACAAACACAACTATGCCCGTAAAGAAAAATAAATGAAAAGAGGAAGAAATGCAAAATTTCAAACATGCTGCTATGAAAAAGGAACGTCTGCAGTGGAAGAAGAGATACAACCCCTCCTGCTAACGTAGTCAACTGGTCAGTCACTTTGCAGGTGCTTTGGGGCACCACCTTTAGGAAAACCTGCGCCAAGCTGGCATCCAAAGCGGGAAGCAATGTAAAATGAAATGACTTTTTGGGGGGTAAAAGATGAACCCATCTTTTCGAAAAAGCAGCTTTGCCATTTAAAAGGCATGGCAGAGCAAGATAAAGCACAGGTGTCACAAAGGCTGCATAGAAGGCTTGAGTTGGGGAAGAATTTAAGCTTCACAGTTTGGGTGTCAGCTTAAATGCAAAATTTTTTGGATGTCAAAGTGCAGTCTCAGTGTTGATATAAAAAAAAAGTCATTAAGACGCAGTGTTAATGATGTTGACAAATCTTTTCTTCTCACCACTCATCCTTGGCTCTATTTTTGCTGTGCACTGAGCTTCAACGTTTCACGGTCAATGAATTTCACTTGAATTTCCATTATTCTTGTACATTACCTAGCTCACTATCTCTGGGAATAGGCTAGGTATCAAATAACTAAGTAAAAATATTCCTGAGTTTCTGCACAGTATCACTTTTTCTTAATAATGATCCATTAAATCTTAAAGTCATTTTCATCCGAATGCCATTCCTTCTTTTCAAAATTATGTATTTCCAGTCTTATATGAAGCAGCGATCTGCAACAATGTCATATTGCGTGATTTTCACTCTTCGCCTCCCTTGGAAGAAATGTTTTCCTCCTACAGTAACAAACCCACCTCTCCTTGGTTCACTTTGGTAGAAAGACAAAAGAAGACTGCCTCAGGGTGACAGTCTAACATAATTTCAGCAGCTCCTGTCTTTATGGCTGCATTTTCTTTTCCACAGTTCACAAACCAAAATAACAATCTTTCCCACAGTGCAATTAAGGACTACACGTACACCAGGACAACCCACAGTAAGTTTACTACAAGACAATAAATACTGGAGCCAGAAAGAAGGACCAAACCCACATTTTCTTAGTGTAAGGTTTTTTCATATATTACAAAATTACAGTTTCAACAAAGAAGTAGAAAAATAGGAAATTATTTGGAAAGTGCCTGCAAAATACAAGCACTTCCTCAAAAGGCATTAGTTATCCAAACTTCTACGCAGAAATGATCCAAACATTCAGTGAATTACTAAGACGGTCCCAATCAATATACTGAGCACAGAGGTTGAAAAAATGGAAAAGTATGTTTTTACTAAAAGGCCTATCTCAAACTGGGAAAAGCCAGCTCTCAGCTACCATTCTGGAATCCAACTTCACTTGTGTCAGTATCATGTTCCTTAGGTAAGGGAAAAGGAAAAAAAAAAAAAGAAAAAAAAAAAAAGAATTTTAACAATAGGGTACAGATTTTTGTCTTAACTAGGCTATTTGAGAGACAGGGAATACTTGTTAGTAGAAACAGCTGATCTGCCAATATGTTCCAAACAGACTCTGAAGCATCAAATTTACTATAAAGAATTATTTCAACACAGTACCACTTGTAACAATGCTGGTTTCACATCCACATTTAGCATTAGCCAGCGCTGTGAACGTTCATGAGGGCACACTGCTGTTACACAATGCACCATAATGAACTGCATTTAGCTGAAATTAACAAAACTACACTTGGGTGTATTAATCCCCCAATTAAAATAAATGAGAGACTTAATAAATTGAGCACCACACATTCTATAAAGATTAACAGTCATAAGTATTCTGGATCACACTTCACCGGTCTAATTTATTATACAACAAATGTCTTAACGCATCACTGTACCTCTTGCTTGTGACAAGCGTAGCTGCTACACACACATCATCCCCAGTGCTGATACTACCAACTATTCACTTGTAATTCTGTAATTAAAAATACCTGATTCAGTTTCTTAAACTCAACCACTTGGAAGAAGATGTGCTCCAGGATATGTTTGGCATCTTGCTTCTCCTTTGGGAGTTTACTTGTTACTCCTAGGATATCACCGCATTTTCGTACATAGAACTCCAGGTCATCATCAGTACCTAAACAAGCATCCCAAGGAAGAAGACAGTTGAATATCACACATAGCTGTATCGGCTGAGCAAAAACTTACTACAAATCTGCACCAGCTGTTGGCATTCTGGAAGGTTAAGTCCTATAACCAAGTTCAGTGGACTAGCCATGATGTATTCCTGCAGCTACTACTTTCGCACCTTGTTTAGACTTAAGGGGTGTTTAGAATAATCTTAACATTAACTTCAAACCATAAAAAGATGTGAAATAAATCAGCAAGACTGCGCAAAGCAATTATGCATGATATAGGAAATAACATCATAAAATGTCATNTAAGTCACGTTACCAGTTCCCAAGGCCTTCCAATTTCTTGGCCCAGGATGAGACCAGTGGATTTTCATAAATGAGGCCCATATTTTAAAATTAAATATAACAACAATTTTCCTCCAAAAACTTGGACTTATTATATAAACGTGTAAACAATCAGTCTGCTCTGCTTACATTTGTTTGTAATCTCTGCAAGACGAGCTTTCTCAGAGGAAAAAGTTTCATCCAAGTCAAACAGCTCCAGAGGGGGAGGAGGCAATTCTCTGAAAGCAGGTGGAAAAACCTTGAAGAGAAGAATTGGCATAGTTTATTGCCAAATATTTTTCTTGTACTTTACAGACTTCCAATATGACAACTTTGGACTTAGACTGGACTTGAAGAAACCTTTTATAAAGTCAAAAGCAACTCCAAAGACCACAATACAGAGGTACACCTTTTTAAAAATTCAGTTTATATTTTGCAAAAATAACTGAGAAAGAGTGGAGTCACAAGCATGCCAGATTTATCACCTAGCGTCACAACTAGACATACTGCATTGGCAGTCTGGTTTTAGTTTTGCTCCATGCGACCCAGGTGATAGCTGAGATAGCTGAGGTACTAAGCTCACCATAACAGTTCAACACATGCCACAAGTTGGACTCGTGTTTTTGAAGAGCAGCACATGAGACACTACTTTCAGTTGCACCCCGGCAGCTGTAAGGATCCCAGTAATGTTTCCTCAGTGGCCAAGGTAAAGAAGGATGGAGCCATGCTGGCAAAACTGAAAAGATACTCAAAGACACCTGCTTTTCGAAATAAGTTTGACACTGCCGTAGCTCGTGTTGTTGCTGCCAGCTCAAATCTCTGCTGGTAAAAGTCTGGCCAGCCCTTGCTGTAAAGGACCAACGCTCCACTTTCTACTTCCCCAAAGGATATAGGAGATGGAAGAAGAGTGGGACAGACCAGCTCCTCCCCTGGCAGCAGTCAGTGTACTGCTTACAGCACCTCTGCTTTCTGAAATACCACATTCTGTTTTCACGGTGAAGGCTGAACCAGCACCTCACAGGACTGGGAGCAGCTACTCAGCTGAAGGCTTATATACACAAGGCATTCTGCTATGGTACCAGACGCTACATTTTCAAGCTCTGTTGATAAAAAATTAGAAGCGTAAATAAGTGCTCTTTCCAAAAAGATAGTCCCTGCAATGTAATCAACTCCCAAGTGATGAATTATTACAACAGCATTTATCAATTTTTAATTTTTTTTGAAAGAACTATGGAAATAACACACAGGTTTTACACAAAAAAAGTTTCTCCATGTGCTGTATCAGCAAGGACATTTACTCACAGCTGGCTGGAGGACAGGTAGTGGAGTCTCAAATTGAGGCTGAATGAGTTGGAGGGGTTCGTGCTTCACATTCAGCTGTTCGTAAGCTCTGTAGCACAGAAGATGACAAAGTATGAGAAAAGAAATGATACAACATCCCTTTCCACTTGAATTTTTATGAAGACACCAGGGTCAACATTATGCACTGTTGTGGCATTAAAAAAATGGGATGTCTAATTTTAGAAGGACCACAGAAAGCTACGTATCAATAATAAGTGACTTCTACAGCAAGCAAATTAGTTAAAATTACAACAGAGAGGACGACAATGATAGGTGGATAAAAAATGATAATATGATGATAAAAAAGAAGGAAGTCACACCTCAATTCTTCAAGCAAGTTTTACAGGGATGAACGTGCATGAGGAAAAAGTGATCCAGTTCAAAAAGAGCAGACTTGGAATTTCAAAAAGGTTTTTCAGGAAGTCCATAACCAAAAGCTATTTTAAAAAGTTATTCGTTATGGGATAAGAAGAGAGATACCACTATGAATACACATCTAGTGAAAATACAAGAACAACAGAGTAAGAAAGAGTGTCCACAACAGAGTAGATTTTCATGGAATATGTGTTAAGCCTGCTACTATTCAACATGTTCATACCTGATCTGGGTAACAGATGAGTTATGAGGGTAACACTGAGGAGCAGATAAATCTCAAGACACAATTATTGGGAAAGGCAAAGATGAATGAAATGCAGCTTCAGTAAATGCCAAGTAATTCAAAAGTGGAAAAACAACCAGCTCTCAGTTAAAGTACAGTTAAAGTACCCAACATAACTGTAGATAGTTCTACTAAAAGTATCAGTTCACTGAATCAGCAATAGTCAGACAAAAAGGAGAAAACAATGTCAGAAACTACAGCTAAGACAAGAAGCAAGAGAAAACATTGCTGTCGTGCTGTACAAATCAACTTTCTGGTATATCCATATTCAGAATGCTGCCTACAGCTCAGTCTCTTCTGCTCTCAAGCAGACACAGTGAAGTACAAACAGAAAATGCAGAATACACAATGGAAGAATAAATAAATAAATAAATAAATAAATCACAGCTGCTGACTTGATAACTGAAGGGAGGGCAGTTGTATCCAGCTGATACAGGGATGTATCAAACAGCTTTGTGAAGTCTCTTGGGTTCTCATCTCCTTCTTGCAGACAGACTCGCAGTTGCTCAGACAGCGCGGCTGTGTCCGGGAGCATGGTATAGTCTGAAATCTGGACACAAACACAGATAAACATGCCTATGTTTTAAAAAGACCAACCCATTGACATAGTCTCTTTCTAGTTTATGTCTCACCTAAAATCTCATCTAGAAATAATTATTTCGCTCTTTACCAGCTATGACCATTTGCAGTGCAGCTTACTACACTAGTAGACTGTGCAAACTATTCTCTTAGATGTAAAGCTACTCACCACATGGACGTTATATCTGGATTTCTGTTAATTCTTTAAAATCAAAAGAGACAGCTTACTAGTCAACTGTGCAAGACTGTTGCTCTTTTTATGCACACAGAGTATACAATTTTAACACAGACAATATTCCCAAATAAAACTAGCATTTGCATACACCAGTTAAAAAAAAAACCCTAAAACTGATATACAGGTTGATCCCTACTCATACACAGAAAAACGACTTTCACTTCTTGCACATTCCTCTTGTCTGAAGACTCAGAGCGAAGTGCAAACTTATTAAGCTGGAGCAACAAACGATCTCATAAACATGGGCAAACTGGGAAGACTTTCACAAATGAACTCTGCTAATGAACAGCAATCTAAGTCTGACAGAGATACAATGCCATTATTTTCTATGCCCAGTCCATCTGTCTACTCAGTCTCAGACCCTGAATAAAGGGTCTGCAATAACAGCATCCATCTAGCTGTTACCCATTTTGTGCTAAATACGTGGTTTGCCAAAACTTGTGCTGCTGGATCACACTATTATTTACTTTCCTGTGATGGGTCTCTCTTACCTCAGGGTCCTCCATATCCATCTGGTTTAAATGGATATCTGATGTTGTAAGCCACTGGAAAAGCACATCCTGGAGAAGGACAAGACTTAATTTCTGGAGGGTCCACGTAATCTATTATAATGCTTAAACATTCATATTAAATCTATTCAATAACACACAGTGAAAAGGAAGAAAAAAAAATAGGTAATAAATCAAAGAATATCTGTGGAGAAAATGCAAGCTTCACTTACATTTACATATGGAAGCAATGAGTCATGGCAATGAGCACACTTTGTATGAGGCGCATACTTTCAGAACACCTCAGCAGGAATCTCCCCTTCTTACACATAACAACATTACGTACACCACTTTGGAAAGTGCATTACAATCTCCAGGTATCAGGAGCCATATATGCAAATGTTTATTATTAATCATGTAGCCATAATCAAGCACTAAGGAAGCTATGAAAAAGTAGTAAATGAAAGAAATCCCTACTGAATATTTAAATATTAATAGCAATAAAGTAGCGAACAGAAGTAGGAAAAGCTTTTCAGAGTCCTATAACATAAATAATAAACTATATCTTTAAAAACCTCCTTCCTGTTACTTGTGCTCTAACAAATTCCTCAGGATGTTAGTATTGGACTAGAATCTCCATAATGAATCCTTTTAATAGCTCTAAAATGAAGCTAGTGAGGTTGGATTGTTTGTAAGTGCTGCAGATATCCACTAAGTAAACTTTTAAAAAACAACCAACCAACTTACCATGATCTTACCATTTTCTTCTTTATCTAAATATTGATCACTGAACATGTGGGAAGATCCCAGCGCTGCCATCTTTCCACCTTGACTCTATCAGCAAAGAAAACAACATAGCAAAAAATCCTTCCAAATCACAATTTTGGAGGCAATTGTTAATGCTGCCTAATAACAAAGCAATTTAAAGAAATAGGAAATTTTGGAAGAAGTAGTGACAAAAGCAGTTTCAAACTTGGCAAGCTCACAAGAGCACAGCAGCATCATAAGTGTATATGCTCTTAAGGCTCATAAATTTATTAAAAATACCGATCTGCATTTCATAAGAGTAGACAGACAATTGGCTGGCAATCAGAAAAAACCCAGACAATATCATCAACAATAGCTGCACTTAGGTTATTTTGGCAGAAAAAGAACGCTCTTTTTTCAATAACATAAAAAAGAATGAAGTGAAATTAATGCATTATTAACTTCCTGCAACCCATTCTTCAGTGTTCAGGGTGCCAACCTAGAGGCTTGTGACACGCATATCTGTCAATATAGCACATACGCATGTCAGGTAATGAGAGAATAGTTTGGTAATTTTATTATTTGTAAGATAAAATGCAAAATATGCAGGTCATTATATTTTAATTTAGCTAAATTAAACATGCATGAAAATGCACTCATGAAATATCTTCGTAATACTTCTCTAAGATACCCATTAATCCTTCCACGAGTACATACATAAGAAATATTAAGTTTTCAACAGAACAAGAAACCCTGTAATGCTCCCTGCACTAACTGTGAAACTCACAGCATGATATAACAATGGATACTGCTGTAACAAATTTGAAGATATAGCAAACAAAGCTCCAGTTCATTTAACAAATTTCTGATGTTTCATACTTCCTGATTTGCAAGGTTTTAACTTGAATTCTACAAGCTTTACCTACAATCGCATAACTAGGTAGCGTCCTCTGCTCTTACTTTCCATTCCTTCACCTTCTGCTGCTCTTTACCGTATCTCTTTCTAACTCCAAGAGATCTTGTTTTCCTTCTACCAAGTTTCTCTCCTCTGCTTGACAGACAACCTCTGTCTCTGGCTTCATCTGCTACCCTTGTGTCTGTAACTTCCTTGAGCTAGACAGGAAAAATGATGCCATCCATTTGACATTCATGTCATGGCATTATATCAAACGAAGAACTACCAGTATGATGTGTAATGGTTTCCACTGCACAAACCTATTACACTTCAGTGATCAATCCATGCAAAACACTTCATGGAGGTGCAAGCAAGTTATATGGATTTCACTCACAGCATAATTTAGTTGTTACAATTCTTAGAAGAAAACGCTCCTCACTCCATACCGATTAGGTGAAGCGCATCAGACCCCACATAAACAGGCAGTCTTGAAACAAGAATGCCAACCAGCAAGGCTACAATCCCAGCAGAGTTAAGGCTTTATATAACATAAATGGTTTACGTCACAAAAAGACAACTCTACCATTAACGCAAATAATTTCAGTATTATCATGGGTGCAAAATCAGGCATGAGTCTATGAGTCCACTGGATTTATGTGCAAATATTGTGTGGATGGAGGGATTTTATTATATCTTACTCTGACAGCTGCAGATAAAATGTGAGCAGTAAGTGTACTTGTAAGTTCACTTCATGCTGCTGTATTGTCTTTGATTTATAGGGTTTATTTCAGCCGCAACATGGGGGGGATGAAGTTGGGCATCTTCAGGAAAAAAATCACCTTCCTACCGAAGGTATCAAAAAATCACAGTAGTGTTAGAAACTCATTGACATAGTAAAAATGTGTTAACGTGTTTATGTTCACTAACAATATTAATTATTTGTTTGCACCCATAAACTACTACTAGATTTCTGAATTATTTTTTTTAAATAACTTGACAGGGCTGGACAGGTAAGATAACATAAAGACCTACTGGTTCCAAGGTGACAGTCCTCTTCCTTAACTCAGTATGTCATATTTATGAAGCTAACAGTAATCTTTCTTTCTAAGTGATCACTAAAACAGTGGGGCAAAAAAAACCCCAAACTTTAAAGAACTAAAAATATCCACCTGTCAACCAAACAAATACACAATCTTTGCTGATCATCAAATTCCATTCTCCTCTGAACCCCATGCAAACAAGTTTTCCACAAAAGGAGGCAGGAAGCACTACGTTCATCTGGAGTTTGCAGATGCATCAAAAAACAGCAGTGGGTTTGTAAGTACTCCCAGAAAATACACTCACAATTTTTGCGTGGGGTAGGGGGAAAATGCGTTGTTTGTTATGTGCAGAATCATACCTCATGCTGATAAAAAGCAAGAATAGGCCTGTTGAGCGGGAAGCAGACAGATCCTGTTGACAGAACAGCCACTGCTGGTTTCATCACATTCAGCGTGGCACCAAACGGATACACAAAAGTGAGCGCTCTGCAGGAAATACAGAAACTCCCTAAGTACCTGAATGTATCAGGTAGGCTGGACATATTTACAACACTCTATCTCCCTAAACTGCAAACTGTAATTATGCACTGCCAACCGTAATTGTAGAATGTCCACAGACATGGTTTCAAACATTCAGATCATTATAAGGATGTTTTAGTCTCTTTCTATTCATTTTTCCACATTGATGATTTGTCTTAAATAAGAAACAAAGAACACTTTTGATTTCTGTCTCAGATACTCCTGTATGTGAGAGAAGGGTAGTCAACTCACAGAAGAATATATATTCTGGAACAAAACTACGTAAGATGTTTTTACACTTACATTCTCCTTGTAATCCACCACATTATCATTTATTAGTCTACAAACTAGCTGCAAGGAAGAATACAAACATTTCTAGTTATTTAGGGAAAAGCTGCATTCTTCTCAATGCCTTTTCATTCCTCTGCAGCACAGATGAATGAAAAGCTAAAAACTGCAATAAATGTCTATCTTACCCTGGATTATGACTTTTTAAAAAGATGTAGGATTGCTCATGCCTGCAACCAGACCAGTAACAAGCTAGAGGTTATTCATATTTACATTGTTTAATCAAATTAAAATCCCCAGAAAATGGACAAAAAAGATCTGATCAGGAGAGTAATAATTCCCTTCAAAACCTCTCACTCTTGCTCCTTCACTGGTTATCAAGTGTTACTAAACAGATTCTCCTTTCCAGATATAACCTTGAGGAGCAAGAAGCTGATGTAAGAAACACATTAGAAAAGCTCAACGCAAGCACAACATGCTTCTGCTAGATTACAAACCTGCTAATTCCAAGTTATTTTAAATCTTTTCACATCAGTTTCCTCAAAAGAAAACACTTACTGTGAGTCATGTCCACTTCCATCTTCATCTGTTGTCTCAAGCAATGTTTTTCTTGCAGCTTCACTGATTCCCCTACGAGATGTTGAAAAGCAAAACTTACTGCAAACAATACAGATTATAAGAGTTTACTGCAAAGATTTATATACCCCAAATATTTACCTATTCAAAACTCCATCAGAGATCAGTGCTTCTTTTGGGTGGTGGTACTTGTAGTATACATTTCGTACTACAGAATCTTGAAGAAAGAAAAAAAATAAAGACATTTACATCTCAGCTGATCCGTGTGCTAGATATAGCAATGAAATACGCGTCTAGCTCTCGGAATCCCTGGATGTTTGCTTCTTACGCCACAAAGCTGGCATGTGGCTGCCAACAGAATTCACATCAGCCTTCTCTACTGCTTCTTTCTGGACATACAGATTTAGAACAGGAACATATTTGCAAGTTGAAATAAAAATAAGTACATCTCCACGTCTTCTGCAAAGCAGAAAAGGCAAAAGGATGATCCAGCTAAGAGAAGTGATGTACACTGAGACACAGTTGTTTTGTTTGTTTTGTGTTTTTTTTTCTTATTGGCAGAACAAAATCCAAGGGAATTTTATTGGTCTGCTAAAGAAAAGCACCACTGTTTATTCAGGGCGAGTATGAAGTGATTCAGCCCATTAAAACGCATGGAAATAATGTCTGAAATGAAAGGCTTTTTAACCAAGAAATGCCACTCAAATTATTTTTGCTAGTAAATACCATTAAAATTGACAACTACAGCAAAGGAATGGAGATGGCCAAGCTGCTATCAAGGTACTGTCTCCATGGAAAGCCCTTGGTGTGCTTCAGTTTTACGCTGCCATGTACATGTAGGTCTCAAGAAAAAACATCTCTCAGACCAACAGGGACTTTGTGAGAGGGACCTGCTTGGCTTGTATCTACAAACGCTGAACCTGCTCTTTAGATTTTGCTAAACACAGAAGAATAAAAGGTATCAGTGAGCCCCATTACCATTATTGAAAACAATCCCATATTCTTCTAACAGAAAGTTAATATTTGTGCCATATCGGGTCTCTCCACCTTCTCTTAGCATCACCAGGATGGCTCCACCATCCTCCAGGAATTTCTTCAAAACCGAAAACTAGAAGACAGCAAAGATCCAGAAAAAATACATGTGAAAGAAGCTACACACAAGACTGCAGGAAGTTATACTGAGGTGAAGGAAGGTAAAAGATTTTGTCTACTTGCAATGAACTTGAACCTATCAGAAAAGCATTCAAATTTCAATTTGTGTAAATTCATATAAAGCAGTACTATTGGAAATTCTTCGGTGATGTTCTTTTCTATTTCACATTAAACAAATCTTGAAACATAACTAATTTGCAAACAATTATTGACTTCTTACCTCAGCAGCACTGAATTTTTCTCTTGGCCCTGCTGTAATCCACAGTTTTACCCCAAAGAGTTTCTCAGATGTGATCTCATCTTTTAAGCTATGAATAGATTAATAAAGACATGTGTTATTCTTGGACATAGTCCTGAACCACAGTTACTTTTTTTTTTTTTTTTAAAAAGGATGATTGTTGAACCAACTNAATCACTTCAGTCACTTCACATCCTTTTATCTGGGTTTAAAGTTGACAATTCAAGTGAAAATAATCCTTACAAATTTCAACCCATTAAACAGTAAAGCCCCGCTAACAAGGTACTGTGACAGATGCAGTACTGGTATAAACAGTCACAGCTGCTACTAAACTTTGCACCTGATGAGCTTCCTCTTATTCTTTTTTTCGTTTTTGCTCGGGGCACATTTTGTAGTGAACAGACAGGCAATGCCACATGCACAAAGGCTGTTTTCTTTTTATCCCAAACTCTAAATCAAGATAGACTCAAAAACTTGTATCTGGACTTTCATCCTTATAACTTACGCTCTACCTGTTCCACAGATAAGCTAGTGGAAAGCTCCAAAGACAAGTACGCCCAGCACCCGACAGTGCAGTTACAGCTAATGCCACAGAGTGCAGTCAATGCGAACAAGAGATTTCAGTTTACAGGCATTCCCCCAGACAGCTGGGGCACTGCATGCAGGCCACGCACAAGCTTCAGCATCTCTCCGGGGTCCGCGGGTGCCCCAACCCCTTCCCCGGGCTGCCCGGGGGCAGCGGGAGGCACTCCGGCCTCTCGGCTCAGGGGCGGCCGGTCTCCCCCGGCAGCCGAGGCGGGCCCGCACGGCCGGGCAGGCTGAGGGGGGTGTCTCTCCCCCACCAGCTGCCAGAGACCCAGGCGCGCTTTCGGCCCTGCCTGCAAAGGACCCCCCCACACCGCAGAAACGCGGCTCCTCTCCCGCTCCAGCGCTCCGAATAAAGCCGCCGGGAGTTCCTCGCAAAGCCGCCCCTCACCTCTGGATCTTCCAGTTACCGCGAAGCCTTTTGCGCAAGGATTTGTAGCTGCCGGCGAGAGTGAAAGCCTCCCCTTTGGACGCGTTGAAGACTATGGCGTTCCGCAGGCCCCTCTCCATAGGGTTACCCTGGGGGAGGGGGTACCGCA